>OZ025290.1:410316503-410537854 GCA_964019185.1 Maratus speculifer | reverse complement strand
AACGTACAACTATTTTTTACCGTTATTCTTTGCATCTCATAAAATTTTTTAGAAGCTTAGACGTAAACTTAAACTTTGAGATGAAAATCTGAATCGTTCGGAGTGGTTAGGTAGCGAAAACTGAACTGTGTTCAATGGGAGTGGGGAGGTTCACATTTCAATTGAACTGTGCTCAAAGGGGTGGGGAGGGTATCATTTCAACTCCTAAACACAGTTCAGTTTGTGCTTCTTAACCCCTCCCATCGATTTAGAATTTGAGCTCAAAATTTAAGTCTAAGATTTTGCAAGCATTTAATTAGAAACAAAAAATAACGGTTAAAAATAGTTGTTTGTTACTCTAAAGTTTAAGGCGCCCTCTGACGGAATTTTTTGAAATTTATCTTTAAAATTTATTTTCAAGGACATATTGACATAAAGAATAATTTTAGCAAAAACCGATCAATTTTTCCGCTTTTTAAATTCATTTGAAATTTGAACCTCCCCACCCCCATTGAACACAGTTCAGTTTACGCTACTTAACCACTCCCAACAATTCAGATTTTCATCTCAAAATTTATGTTTATGTCTAAATTTCTAATAAATATTATGAGATACAAAAAATAACGGTAAAAAATAGTTGTACGTTGTTCCAAAGTCTAAAGCGCCCTTTATCGGCATTTTTTGAATTTCATCTTTATAATTTATTTTCAAGATAATATTGACATAAAGAATAATTTTATCTATAATTCTATTTATATCGGCTTTTTTTGAAATTTATCTTTATAATTCATTTTCAAGACAATACTGACATAAAGAATAGTTTTAATGAAAACCGCAAACGAATCCACCAATTTTTTTGTTTTTTATAATCATTTGAATTTTTGGACCCTAAACTTTAATGGCGCCTATCTCCTTCGGAAGACGTTTGGGACCCTTAGATTCCTATTTAATAACGTTTGTCTTGATGTATACTATCATCCCTTAAAGTTTGTACCATGAATTTAGAAACACCCTGTATACATACATACATATATATATATATATATATATATATATATATATATATATATATACAGAGTGATTCTAAATTATTTTTACAATAAAAAAGGAGTGATTGTGCACATCAAGACAAACAATATTAAATAGGTAACCAAGGGTCCCCAAACGTTTTCCAAAGGTGATAGCCACCATTAAAGTTTAGGGTCCAAAATTTCAAAGAAACATAAAAAACGGAAAAATCGGTCGATTGTTTTGCTGTTTTTATTAAAACTATTATTTATGTCAGTATTGTCTTGAAAATTTATTATAAAGATAAATTTTTAAAAATGCAGATAGAGGGCGCTTTAGACTTTGGAGTAATGAACAACTATTTTTTTCCGATATTTCTTGCATCACATTAAATATTTTCGTAAGCTTAGACTTAAATTTTGAGCTCAAAATTTCAGTAGTTGCGAGTGGTTAAGTAGCACAAACAAAACTGTATTCAGAGGGTTCAAATTTTCTTTGAAATTTTGGACCCTAAACATTAATGGTGGCTGTCTTTTTTGGAAAACGTTTGGGACCCTTGGTTTCCTATTTAATATTATTTGTCTTGATGTTTACTATCACCCATCATTTATTGTAAAAAAATTTTAGAATCATCCTGTATATATATACATATACATGGTGTTCAAGAAAGAACTCCCCAACTTTGAAATGACATAATTTCGAAACAGTGAGATATAGAAATGTGAAAAAAGTTGAATGTTAGATAGATCTGTCTGGAATTTGTTATATATCAATTAAAAAAATAGTTCCAGTATTGGACACGAGGGGCGCTGCAATAAAAAAAAACTATGTCTTTTAAACAGTTCCAGAAACTGAGCTGCTTGAAATGAGACAAAAATAAAATTGCAATGGTTTCGATATGGTTACTTTTTTCAGAATCAACGTGGCGTAAGGTAAAGTTCAAAATCACTTGTTGCAATACTTCTACTAAAATAGATGCACTTGCCTCCAGATGAATTGTTCAAGCTGTTCCAACATTTGGGGATTCTTAGAATAAACAGCGTCCTTCAAGTAATCCCACAAAAAGACATTTTTACACGTGTCAGCAATGAAACAGGCGCACGATTAAAATTTCCATTAAAAGTTCCATTTAAAGCTCAATGTGCAGCCACATATTATCCAATATTGGAACTATTTTTTCAAATTGGTCTATAAGAAATTCCAGATCTATCTGTTTCATATTCAACTTGTTTCACATTTCTATCTCTCATTGTTTCGAAGTTATGCCATTTCAAAATTAGGGAGTCCTTTTTTGAACACCCTGTATATATATATATATATATATATATATATATATTGACATATATATATACATACATGTGTGTACATGTGAATATATATATTTAAAATGCAAAAACATTTTAAAATACATAGTTTTCGACTGGATGAAATCTTGAAATCATTCCCTATAAAAATTGTAATCATTCATGCTTAGCACGCTATAATTTATGTGTTACGAAAATATAGAAAAATAGGCAAAATATACAATTTCAAAACTTAATGACAGTGTATTTCAATTATGATTATATGTTACGATTGCAATCTCTTTATTGGGATTTTTGGACAAAAAAAAAAAAAAAAAAAAAACACAATTATACTAACTTTTTACATTTCATCTTCTTGAAAAATGAAAAATCTAAAATCTCTGAAAAGATCTTTCTTATATGGAGACAGTGGACACTGCAAAAATCTCGAATTCGATTTTAAAAATATTTTTCATTTTTTTCGAATACAATGAGTTATTTATTATTTACATTCATATATATTCTATACTAAATTATATTTGAGTAGTATATTTTATAGTTTAATTTGTAAAGTACAGTTTTGAATATATAAAAATATTTTAAGTGCTGTTTTCTCACAGATGAAAATTTTGCACATGTATGAAATTTGAAATTTTTCAAGAGCAATGCTAACTATGAGATTCTATTAATTTTTTTACTGCGCATCCCTCATACTATAACAAATAAAAATAGCATAAATAGTTTCGTTAAAAAGCATTTTAATATTGAAGGTACTTCCATAATACAAAAACTACCGCATTTTTACATATCTTTTTTTTTTTTTTTTTTTTTTTTTTTTTTTTTTTTTTTTTTTTTTACGTTTAGTGAACTTTTGCAATTTAGGCTAACTTTCTTCCTAATAACCGAAACTTATCTCATACAAAATAAAGAGTCAAAAGAAACAAATATAGCTAAAATATAGATAAGGATAAAGAAATAGAAGATATAAATATATATGTTATAGTCAAAAGGAACATTTTAACATATAAATTACTCTGTATTTGAAAACATTAAAATTTTAATAACTTAAAAGATTTTTATTATTTTAAAACCGAATTTTGAATTTGTCAGTAACAAGCCTACCAATTTTGAAATAAATTGCTAAAAATTAAAAGATTTGTTGTTTTAATAATATGTATATGTGACATTTTAAAGTTAGGAGCCAGAAACATCATCGCCAGTTTCCCCTTTCAGAGCACAGATATCCTGGCAAGAGAAAACAAAATAAGTAAATAAATGTAGAAGATCCAATATAGTACTCATTAACTGCTGTAAGTTTATTTATTAAACTGTAGTCATGAGAGATCGAAAAGCTCCCTTTGAAAACTGTCTTTACCCGAAAATCAAAAACAATATTCCATCACTATTTCAGCGAGCCGTACTCATCGAAGAAAGAACCAAGAATCCTAATTCTCACCTCCAGGCTTCCTTTCTTAAATCTAAAAAGAAAGTTCCAGAAAATTCTCTACTCTCGAACCATTATTTTCCCATATAAACATAAGTCATGCCCAGAGTCGAGATTTTTTATTCTAAAAAAATATCATTTAACTAATTTATAATCGACTCAAAATTTCAAATATATTAGACATACGATATTTTTGCAAACGATTCATTTTTTAGGAGAAAAAGAAAAGAATTTATTGATATGCAGGGAAAATAAATAAATAAATAAATAAAAGTAATGATATTTTTTGAAAGGTATGGTTTTGGAATAAATTTAATAAAATTTTCTTTAAAAGTGTTGATAAAAACATAGAAAAAATGAGTTTTATTTGGAATATTAAGAAATAAAGTTTAATTAAGAATATTCTTAATTTAGAGCCATCTTTTTAAATTAACGCATATTGGAATAAATGCTTTTTAAGGCGAATTAAGAATTTATATCATTTCCATAAAGATTAATAGATTAGATCTAGAAATAAGATTTTAATTTAATAAGTTGAACTAAGTACGGATATGGTTGTAAGGAAATTTATATAATATAAATGTTAATCTTGGCGAAAAAAAATTTAAATTTTGTTATATATGTATATCTAATCTAGCGTACAGTTTCTGTACAAATATAATATTCATAAAATAAAATGTAAATACATTTTAAAAGACATGGTTTTCGACTGAATGAAATTTTAAAATCATTATTTCAAAAATGATTTAAAGTGCTCTTTAATTTTCATACTTATAACCACAATACAATATACGAGATCAAAGTGCAGTTCCATATTTCTTTTCTAATAAAAACAGATTGCAAGACTTTTCATAAAAAAAAGATGAGCTCCACAGCTTTTGAAAATTGAACATTTTTAAAATCCTCGAGATGTTTTTGAAAAAAAATATGCTTTTTAAACAAAAATAAAATTTTACTTCAAAGATTTAGAGTTTTATAGACTCAGAGACTTATAGTTTTAGGCATAATTATAATTTATTTAAATTAATAAGAAAAAATGATTGAAATTTCATTTCTTATGATTTTTAAAACACCTTTTTAAAACTTTCCAACATAGTTCAAAAGTATTTATTGACTAACTTTTTTCTGTAGTCTGTCTGTCTAACCCTGCTCTTGTCGATTCATGAAATATGCACGAATTGTCATTTCCTGTAATGCAAATATAGAATATATAATATAAGATGCAAATACATTTTAAAAGACATAGTTTTCGACTGAATGAAATCTTAAAATCAGTCCTTCAAAAATGATTTAATGAGCACTTCATTTTCCATACTTATAACCACAATGCAATATACGAGCTGGGAGCGCAGATCAAGTTTCATTTCTCATAAAAACAGACCGTAAGACTTTTTATAAAAAAAAAAAAAAAAAAAAAAAAAAAAAAAAAAAAAAATGATGAGCTCCACAAATTTTGAAAGTAGAATTTTTTTAAAATCCTCGAGGTTTTTGTTAAAGAAATGTACTTTTTAACTAAAACAACTTTTCCAATCGAAGATTGAGAAAAAAAAATTATAAAAAATCCCATAATATAAAAGTAAGGAATCTTTTTCGATTTCAATTACAGAGTTATAGAACATTTAGATATATTTATAATTTATGTAACTTAATAAGACAAAAATATATGTAATTTTAATCATTTTGTACAATTTTAAAAACACTTTTTAAAAATTTTCCTACATATTTAAAAAGTATTTATGGATTCACTTTGTATATAATCTGGCTGTCTGACTTTGTTCTTTTTGATTCATGAAATGTGCTTGATTTGTCGTGTCAAGTAATGCATATATATATAATTTATAAAGCTAAAAGGCAAATACAATAAAAATATTCAGCTTTTTGCGGGATGAAATTTTAAAAAAAACATTCATTCGAAAATGATTTAATGTGCTTTTCACTAGCTAGCTTAAAGTTTCTGTACAAATATATAATCCATAAAATAAAATGCAAATACATCTTAGAAGACACAGTTTTCGTCTGAATTGAATCTTAAAATCATTCTTTCAAAAGTGATTTAAAGTGCCATTCTTTTTTCATACTTATAACAACAATACAATATACGAGCTCGCAGCTCACATTCTTATTTCTTTTATCATAAAAACAGACCGCAAGACTTTTCATAACAAATGATAAGCTCGGACACTTTTAAAAATTGAACATTTTTAAAAAAATTTTAGATTTTAGATTAGATTTTTTTTTGAAAAAAAGATTAGATTTTTTTTTTTTTTTTTTTTTTTTTTTTTTTTTTTTGAAAGAAATATGCCATTTAAACAAAAATAACGCGTTTCTTCAAATATTCTGAAAAAGAATACTATAATATAAAAGTAATGAATTTTAACCACAGTTTCAATCACAGAGCTATAGATCATTTAGGCATATTTAAAATTTATTTAAATTAATGAGAAAAGAAATATAAATATTTTCTATAATTTTATGTGATTTTCAAAATTTATTTTTAAAACATTCCAACGTAGTTTAAAAGTGTTTATGGGCTGAGTTTCTATTTCACCTATCTGCCTAACCTTGCTCTTTTCGTTTCACGTCGTAATATTCACGAATTGTCATTTCATGTAATGCAAATGTAAAAATTATAAATTAAAAATCAGATACAATCTAAAAGACATAGTTTTCGGCTGAATGAAATCTTAAAATCATTCTTTCAAAAATGATTTAAAGTGCTCTTCACTTTCCATACTTATAACCATAATATAATATGCGATTTCGAAGCGCATATCCGTATTTCTTTTCTCATAAAAACAGACCGCAAGACTTGTCATAAAAAATGATGAGCTCCACAACTTTTGAAAATTGAACAGTTTTAAAATCCTCGAAATTTTTTTTGAAAGAAATGTGCTTTTTAAGCAAAAATAACAATTTTCCTCGAAGACATAGAAAAAAAGAAACTGTAATATAAAAGTATGGAATCTTAAATAATTTCAAACACAAAGTTTTAGAACATGAAGTCGCATTTATATTTTTTTTTAACTAATAAGAAAAAAATGTATGTATTTTCAATAATTTTATATGACTTTTAAAATATTTTTTAAAACATTCGAACACAGTTTAAAAAAATTTATGGGCTCAGTTTGTCTGTTGTCTGCTTGTCTGACCTAGCTCTTTTTGATTCACAAAATATTCACGAATTGTCATTTCATGTAATGCAAATATAAAATTTATAAAACAAAAGGGCAAATTTATTTTAAAAGACATTGTTTTCGAATTAATGAAAAAATTAAAATAATTCTTTAAACAATTATTTAAAGTGCTCTCCAAATTTTGTACTTAGAATCACAATATAATATACGAGCTCGAAGGGCAGATCCGTATTTCTTTTCTTATAAAAACAGACCGCAAGAGTTTTCATTAAAAAAGTGATGAGCTCCACAACTTTCAAAATTTGAACAGTTTTAAAATCTTTGAGATTTTTTTTCAAAGAAATATGCTTTTTAAGCAAAAATAACATTTTCCCTCGAAGACAGAAAAAAATTAAATATATAAATATATAAATCCTATGGTATAAAAGTATGGAATCTTAACCAATTTCAGTCACATAGTAATGGAATATTTAGGCTTATTTATAATTTATTTAAAATAATAAGAAAAGAATACGTAATTTAAATCATTTTATACAATTTTCAAAACACATTTTTTAAAACATTCCAACATAGTTGGAAAGTGTTTATTGACTCAGTTTGTCTGTTGTCTGACTGTGTATCCTTACTCTTTTCGATTCACGAAATATGCATGAATTGAAATGTCATGTAATGCAAATACATAATTTATTATATAAATTAATAGTATAGAAGACAAACATGTTTTAAAAGATAAATTTTCCGGCTGGATGAAATTTTAAAATCATTCTTTCAAAAATGATTTAAAGTTCTCTTCACTTTTCATACGTAAAACCACAGTATAATATACGTGCTCGAAGCACAGATCCATACTTCTTTTTTCATAAAAAGAGATCGCAAGACTTTGCATAAAAAATGATAAGGTCCACAATTTTTGAAAATTGAACATTTTTAAAATCCTCGAGATTTCTTTGAAAAATATGTGCATTTTAAGCAAAAATAACATATCCCTTTGAAGATCTAGAAAAAAGAAGTACTGTAATATAAAAGTATGAAATTTTAACCAATTTCAATCACAGAGGTTTAGAGCTTTTAGGCATACTTACACTTTATTTAAATTAATAAGAAAAATATGTATGTAATTTCAATCATTTCGTATGATTTTTAAAACACATTTTTAAAACATTCCAACTTAGTTCAAAAGTATTTATTGACTCAGATTTTCTGTTGTCTGTCAGTTTAACGTTGCTCTTTTCGATTCATGAAATATGCACAAATTGCCATTTCATGAAATGCAAATAAAGAATTTATAAAATAAAATGCAAATGCATTTTAAAAGACGTATTTTTCTTCTGAATGAAATCTTGAAATAATTCTTTCGAAAATGATTTAATGTACCCTCCACTTTTCATACTTATAACCGCAATACATCATACGAGCTGGGAGCACCGATCTATACTTCTTTTCTCATAAAAACAGACCGAAAGGCTTTCCATAAAAAATTATGAGCTACACCGTTTTTTAAAATTGAAAATTTTTTAATTCCTCCAGATTTTTTGAAAGAAATATGCTTTTTAACCCTTTCCGACGCGAACAAATTATTGTTACGAATTTTGTAAATAGTTAGTGTTTGTACTGTAAAATAATGTAAATAATCTTATTAAGCTCCATTCCTTTACTAATATTAGTTTTGGATACATTGTCTCTGTCATCAAGCAAACTTGTCCATTATTTTCAGTGTATGTCTACGGCAGATTGGCGAAATAATAAAGATATCACCAAGTTGGCGTCACTTTTGGCGACTAATTTTGGTCGCCAAATTTGGCGATATATCGCCAAGTTGGCGACAAACTTGGCGATTGTTGGCGATGGTAACCCTTCCCTCTCAATGGTAACACCCCTTAGGTATACTGATACATTGTTTGTTGTTCCGTGGATTTTTCGAGATGGTTCTAGAAATTTCCCGCACCTGCTGCGAGCCTATATAAGAAGAGAAGCGATGCGAGCTGTTGTTATTATTTACCAGTCAGTCATTGAGTGAACAAGGCGTTTGTTAGCAAGTTTGCTTGAGTTTCATTTATGTTGTTTTGAATGTTATTAAGTGTTGAGACGTTGTATAAAGAGTCTCTGGGATCTAAAGCTATACTTGTACGATAGATTTGAGCAGTTATTTTTGAATATCCAGTATTATTTGTGAGTTTCGAAGACTCTGTTGTTCTGAAGATCTGTAAATCGATTATTTTCTACTTTTCTAAGAGACAAGAGTTTGAAGTTCTCTAACCATAAGATCGGAAGAACCCCATATACGCTGCAACATTATGTTAGTAAAAAGAGAAATTATTGACTGACACTAGAATTTACAAACGACTTTGTAAAAAATCAAGAACACCTTAATGCTTAAATTTTTTTTGTAAAAGGGAGATTTTATTAAAATATTATTGGTGCGAGTTGCAAGTTTGGAACTAAAATTAGGTGTGTCCAGACCGCATATTTCAGATGTGTATATTGCTGGGACGATTACTGTTTCTAAACCAATAGGAGAGCGTCATTATCACGGTCAAGTACACGGCCACACAGTTTGATTGACAGGAACTCGTGGACAATTGACGGTGCTAATTATAACGATAATCTGTTGTGGATGAAAGTGAGCTGACTGGTTGAATGGTTAGAGCGTCGAGCTTGAAACCGGAGGATATGGGTTCGAGTCCATCGCGGGCCGAGAGTCCGTTTGTGATTTTTTTTTTTAATTATTGGAGGCTGTCTTTTATTAATAAATAAGACATTTAAAAAAATATTTCAAACCCTTTTAATATTCTAAATATCGTTCCAAAATGATTTATATATATATTAAACAAATGGGAAAAAAAGTATTCTGCGAAAATATCCGTATAAGCAAAATTCTTACTTTAATTTTTATTTATTTATTTATTTAAGGATCAGAGGAAGTACAATTTCTAATTGAAGTAAATAAAATTCAGTCATTTTGAAAAAAAAAATTCTTTCGTACCTTTAATTTTTAATTACCGAGTACAAATTCAAACAATCCGAGTACAAATAAATAATAAACACACACGATCAATTGTCCACGAGTTCCTGTCAATCAAACTGTGTGGGCGTGTACTTGACCGTGATAATGACGGTCTCCTATTGGTTTAGAAACAATAATCGTCCCAGCAATATACACATCTGAAATATGCGTCCAGACCGGACACACTGCGCCGGAAAGGGTTAAGAAAAATAACACGTTCCTTCAAAGACTCTGAAGAAATTTACTACAATATAAAAATATGGAATCTTAAAGAAGCTTCAACCACAGAGTTATAGAGCATTAAGGAATATTTATGATTTTTTTTTAAATAAAATGAGAATAAAAAATATATATGTATTTTGAATCATTTTATGTAGTTTTTAAATGTTCCAACATAGTTTAAAAGTGTGTATGGCCTCAGTCTGTCGTCTGTCTGTCTGACCTTGCTCTTTTCTGTTAACAAAATGTGCAAGAATTGTCATTTCATGTAACACAAATATAGAATTTATAAATGAAATTCAAACATATTTTTAAAAACATAGTTTTCGACTGCATGAAATCTTAAAATCATTCTTTCAAAAATGATTTAAAGTGCTCTTCGCTTTCCATACTTATAACCACAATACTATATACGAGCTCGAAGCGCAGATCCCTATTTCTTTTCGCATAAAAACATACCGCAAGACTTTTCATAAAAAAAAATGGTAAGATCCACAACTTTTGAAAATTGAACAGTTTTAAAATCCTCGAGATTTTTTAAAAAGAAATATGCTTTTTTAAGCAAAAATAAGATTTTCACTCGAAGGCTCAGAAAAAAGTACTTTATATAAAAGTATAAAATCTTAGACCAATTTCGATTTTCAGATAATTTACGCATAGTCATAATTTATTTAAATTAATAAAAACAAATTGAAAATTGTACTTGAGGCGTAGCAAATGAGGTGTGTTCTTAGTATAAGGAAGTTTTAAATATATTCAGTTCTTGGTGTAATGGTACTTCGGAAACAGTGAATGTCCGAAATATTTTTTATATCCTTGTAAATAGTACCTTCGTTCAATTATACAGAAAGAAAATTAAATCAGTTTTAGAGGAACGTACTCAGTAACGTATATCAATTTTATTAAATGGGAAATAAATTAATATTAATATGAAAGTGCGTCCCAAACAATGTTTCACCCTATACCTTTCTGTAATGGAATACTTTTGTGTAACTTGTAAATAAATAACAAGTATTATTTTCACCGCAGATTGTACAGAATGCATGTTTTAGTATATACTTCATAGATACATATTAATTTTATTATGTTCGGAAGAGTGCAATATTGTAAAAAGCACTTTACAACTTTTATTTATTTATTTATTTATTAATTGGCCGTAATGTAACGGAATACATTTGATAAAAATGTCTGTTTATAGAATTTTAAGAGAATAAATGAAAACCTCACAAAATCTAAGTAAGATTTTGACAATTAATACTAACTGCTGATTTTCACTAACAAAATTTAGAAAAATTCAAACTATAATATTAAAAGTTAGATTCAAAATCTGAATCTAGAATAATGCTTTTAACAAATACTTTTATTGAATGTAAATAAATTTTGAAACTAAAGATTTTTTTTTTTTAAGTTTTGAAAAGTTCACCAGAATTTTAAAAAAATATTTTATCAACATAAAATTTTCATACAGTGAATGAAAGCCTCAAAACTTCAAAGAGAGATTCGGGCGATTGATATTAGCTACTTATCTTCTGTAACAAATTTTAGAAAATATCGAAATGTAATGTTAAAAGTGAGATTCAAAAACATAATTTAGAATAATGCTATAATAAATATCTCTATCAGAATTAAATAATTTTTGAAAGATGAAGCATTGCTGAATTTTTGAAACACTGGAGAATCTATTATAATTTAAAAGTTCACAAAAAATAAAAAAAAATATTTTAACAGCATAAATATTTAAGATAGCAAATTAAATTTATTATTAAATCAATAAGGAGACGGGAACATTGATATTAACTATTTAAATTCGCTAACAAATTAAAGAAAATTTGGAAATATAATATTAAAAATGAGATTTAAAAACTGAATATACAATAATATTTGTAACAAATATCTTTTTCACATGTGAAACATTTTTGAAAACTGAAACATTGCTGTATGTTTGAATCACTGGAGAAACGATTATCTTTTAAAAGATCCCCAGAATTTAAAAATATATATTTTTATCAATTTAAAAATTTAAGACAGTAAATGAAAATCCAAGAAATTCCAAGAGAAAATGGGACGATTATTACAAACTACTTATTTTCGAAAACAAATTTTACAAAATTTCAAAATATTAGATTCAAAAACTGAATCTATAATAAAGCTTTTAACAAATATCTTTATCAGATGTAAATATTTTTTTAAATAATGGAGAAACGATTATCATTTAAATATTCACGAAAATTTAAAAACTTTTTTAGCAACATAAAAATTTAAGACAGTAAATGAAAGCCCGAAATATCAAAGACTTATAGGGATCATTGATACTAATGACATACTTTTGCTAGCGAATTTTTAGAAAATTTCGAAATATAATATTAAATGTGAGATTCAAAAACTGAATTTAGAATAATGTTTCAACGAATATCATTATCAAATGTAAATATTTTTTGAAAACTGAAGCATTGCTCCATTTTTGAAGTACTCGAGTCACCAGAATTTAAAAAAAAAATTTATCCGCATGAAAATTAAAGACAGTAAATCAAAGCCCCAAAAAATCAAAGAGAGATTGGGGCGATTGATATTAATTACTTATCTTCTCTAACAAATTTTAGAAAATTTCGAAATGTAATATTAAAAGTGAGATTCTAAAACTAAATTTAGAATAATGCTTTAACAAATGTATTTTTTCAGACGTAAATAATTTTTGAAAACTGAAGCATTGATGTATTTGGGAAACACTAGAGAAAAGATTATCTCTTAAAAGTTCCCAAGAATGAAAAAATATATATATTTTTATCAACATAAAAATTTAAAACAGTATAGGAAAACCCAGCAAAATCAAAAAGAAATTGAGATGATTGATACTAACTACCTACTTTAACTAACAAATTTTAGAAAGGTTCAGTATATAATATTAAAAATATTTCAAAAAACTAAAAAACGGAACATAGAATTATGGTTTTAATTTTCTTTTCTTTGAATGTCTTTTAATTATCTTATATATATATAAAAAAATATTTTGAAAACTGGAGCAATACTGCGTTTTTGAAAGACTAAATAAACGATTCTAATTAAAAAAATCCCGAAAATATAAAAACTATTTTATTAACTTAAAACTTAATTAAAGTAAATGAAAACTCCCACAAAATCAAAGAGACAACGGTACAATTAATGTTAACTACTTAAATTCGCTAAAAAAAATAAAAATAGAAATAGAAATATAGTATTAAAAGTGAGATTCTAAATCTGAATCTACAATAAAGCTTTTAACGAATATCTTTATCAGATGTAAATAATTTTTGAAAACTAAAGCATTGCTGCATTATTGAAACACTGGTGAAAAGATTATGATTTAAATGTTCATGAAAATGTCAAAAAAAAAAAAAAATTCAGCATCATAAAAATTTAAGGCAGTAATTGAAAGCCCAAAATATCAAAGAATGATCTGGATGATTGATACTATGACATATTTCCTCTAAAAATTTTAAGAAAATTTAGAAATATAATATTAAATGTGAGATTCATAAACTGAAATTAGAATAATGCTTTAACAATTATCTTTATCAGATGTGAATATTTTTTAAAAACTGAAGCATTGCTCCATTTTTGAAATACTCAAGACGCCAAATTTAAGAAATATTTTATTAACATAAAAATTATAAAAGTAAATGAGAGCCCAATAAAATCAAAGACAGATCAGGGAAATTGATACTAACTACTTAACTTTGCTAACAAATTTCAGAAAATTTCAAAATATAATATTAAATATATATCAAAAACTGAAAAAACTTAATCTGGATTAACGCTTTTAACAAATATCTCTTTGAGAGGTAAATAATTTTTGAAAACTGAAGCATTTTTAAAATACTCGAGCCACCGAAATTTTAAAACTATTTTTATCAGCATAAAACTTTAAGACAGTAAGTTTAAACCGAACAAACTCAGAGAAAGGTCGTGATGATTAATATTAACTACTTATTTTAACTAACAAATTTTAGAAAACTCAAAATATAATATTAAAATTATTTTTAAAAAATCTAAAGAACTTAATCTAGATTAATGGTTTTAACAAATATTATTTTATGTATATAAATAATTTTTGAAAACTGAAGCATTGCTGCATTTCTGAAATAATCAAGTCATCAGAATTTTAAAAATATATTTATTAACACAAAACATTAAGACTAAATGAAAAATTTTCAAACTCAAAGAGATATCGGGATGATTAATATTAAATATTTATTTTAACTAACAAATTTTAGAGAATTTCATGATATAATACTAAAATTATTTAAATAAAACTAAAGAACTGAACCTAGATTAATTGTTTTAACAAATATATATTCATATATATATATAAAGAATTTTTGAAAACTGAAGTGCTGCTGCATTTCTGAAACACTGAAAAAACGGTTATTACATGAGTTCACCTGAATTAAAAAATATATTTTATCAAATTAAAAGTTTAAGAGAAGAAATGAAAACCCCACGAAATCAAAGAGAGATTGGAACGATTCATACTAACTATTTATTCTCACTACAAATTTTAGAAATATATCTGTATTATAAAGACCAAATGTATCTGTGCGTAATGTATACGTCATTTTGGGAATGGCAACACTTTTACATGCAATTCGGCTTTGAAATTTTTGGTATTGAACATTTTATACTTCTAAACATTGCACATTTTAAATTTTTACACCATCGTGCAGAAAACACTATTTACTTTTAAATGCAATTTGTTTGAAAACTGTATTTTAGTTTATTCTCGATATATTTTTTGTTTTATAGTTTTTAATACGATTTTTGTTATTATGGCAATAGAAGTACGCCATTTTCATTTAGAGTTGATAAAAATTAAAATCTGCGCATGCAAATTTTTAGAAGATGAAAATTATGACGGATTTAGATTTAAAGTGAAATTGTAAGATCGTGTCGATTTGATCTTTTTTTTTTTCATACGCATTTACACCAAAAATAAGAGCATTATTTGATAACTTCATCTTAATAGCTGATTTTTATTATATTTTTACCCATGTGATTAAAATTTAATTTTAATATTTTGAACAACTGAGTTTTATAGAAATAATATTTTTTTCTTCTTAAATTTAGCTTTAGGCAATATTTTTTGAGCGTTAGACTGACCATTGTAAGATGCATTTTTTACTATAGCTAATTTTGTGGGTTTCTTATAAATCAAAGAAGCAGTTCCTTCTTAAACATTTACTTTCGTCAAAACTCGATGGGTTCCATCTTGTAATATTAAAAGGGAGATTCAAAAACTGAATCTAGAATAATACTTTTAAAAAATATCATTATCAGATGCAAATAAGTTTTTGAAAATTTAAGCAACGCTGTATTTTTGAAACTTTAAAAAAACAATTATCATTTAAAAGTTCACGAAAATTTGTAAAACATTTTATCAACTTGAAAATTTAAGAGAAAGAGTGAAATTGTCACGAATTTAAAGAATGAAAAGGCTCGATCGATATTAACTACTTAAATTTGCTAAAAAAATTTTTGAAAATTTCGAAATATAATTTTAAAATAGAGGTTCAAAAACTGAATCAAGAATATTTCTTTTAAAACATTTCTTTGTTATATGTAGCCAAACAATATTGGACCAATATTGGCTACAACTTGGAGCAATATTGGCACATTGGCAAAATATTGGCATGAAATATTGCTCCATTATTGGGATGTTTACATTTTGCCCTTATTTGGCCAATATTTGCAGCCAATATTATGCCAATATTGGGGTTTCATTGGAAATATTGCGAATAAAACGCCAATATTGTTTAAATATTGGAATTTCATTGGAAATATTTCCAATAAAACCCTAATATTGGCATAATATTGGCTGGAAATATTGGCTAAATAAGGGCAAAATGTAAACATCCCAATATCGGGGCAATATTGACGTTGTATTGGAAATATTTGCAATAGAAGAAATACTGGCGCAACGTTGGACCAATATTGGTTTGCTACTAGGGTATATATACATATATATATTTAACTGGAGCATTGCTGCTATTTGGAAGACTGGAGAAATCATTTAGAAGTTTACGAACTTTTTAAAAATATTTTATCAACTTGAAAATTTAAGAGAAATAATGAACCTGCCATAAAGTCAAAGGGAGAGCATGACGATAATAAACACGAAGGGACATTTCAAAGCATACTTTCCACTCCTTTATCTGATATTGATTTACTGAATAACTAAGATATTGGAGGTAATTGATAATGAAGTTATAAGATTCAACTTCAAATACCGTTTAGAACACAAATCCATTTCATTATGATTTGAAGTAGAGAATTATCACTAAAGATAAAATCAAAGTTATGATTTATCTTATCATAAGTACACAATTAATGATTGGAATTAGAAAGTTTAATAATACGATTTTCAGATAAAGATTTTAGTTACAAAATTTAAAATCATTATTCTGATTTATTTTGCTTAAGAAGTTATTATTATTTGATGAAAGATTTTAAACGGATACAGTTTTAGACTTCTTTCTTGAAGTTAGAATTTTCAGTAATTCCTTTTTTTAGAGTTTGTGTTTAAAAAACAAAATTTCCAAAGCCAATTCCATTTTTAAATTAAAAAAAAATATATATCAAGTCTTTTCATAAATCATTAGAAAACACTATAAAAATACAGACACTTTAATTGTGTGGTTTAAAAATGAAATAAAAAAAAAATAAGTCTACACATGAAAATCATTTAAAAAAAAGATAAACATGTTCAAAGTTACTCTTCAGTAATATAAATAAGCAAAAATTCTTTTTTTGAAGTTATTGAACTTATAACTGAGATCATGTTTTCTTTAATTTATTAAGTTTAATTGTTAAGTTTAATACGATTATTTAGTTTAACCACTCTATAACGCAGGCACATATAAAATATGCGTTTTTTTTTTAAATTAACAATAACAATGACTAAAAATAGCTAACATATTTTTTCCTTATAAATGGTTAACTTTTTATATTTTACAAGGATTTTTTTTCCATAAAGGACTTATAAAAATATACACTATGTAGCAAAAGGTGACCTACAAATCGCGATCTTAGACATTTTATTAAATTTCTATAAAAATACATACAAATATCCTAAAACTCCAGGTGTGTAAACAAAATAGAATGTGGCATATATTTCCGAATTGATTTTTCCCCCGAAATCCCACAGGGGACGATCGACAAATTGAAAATGAACAACGATCTTTTGGATAAGCTTATGTCAAAATTAATGCAGCAAGAGCGTTGAAATTGCAGATTACGAGTAAGTGGATTATTGTTATAAACAATGTTAATTTTAATGAGAATAACATGAATACTCGTAGAGAAATTAATGTCTTAATAAAAAGTGTCTCGAATTTTAACAAGATTTTTTGCTTATAATTTGCAAAGTTCTTAATATAAAAATTAATGTTCTTCTCAGGCAATATGATAAGAAAACATTGCACATAATACCCTGTAATCAGGATTGAAAAATAATAAAAATTGTATGAAAAATGAGAATTTTTACTAAATAGTGCTTCACTGCTCATGCGCGAACGCAATAAAAATATGATTGGACTAATCTGTTAGCTGCATCTATAGAGCTACTTTTGCAAATGTCTCGAAAACATAGCTTGGACATTTTGAAAATGATCGTCGATAGAATAAGCTCAAAATTCACTATTTGCAACATGCAGTAAAATTTTTAGGGACTTCATTCGTATATAATAGTACGTGCAATATTGTGTATAATGTTTTGACACTAATCAATGTATATATAGGTACAACCCTTCATCTTTTCCTTTCAGTTTCGGAATATTGGATTTTGAGCTTATCTTATCGACGATCATTTTTAGAATTAAGTATCTTTGTTTATGAGACTTTTACAAAAGTCGCTAAATACATTTAGCTAATAGATTATGTAAATTATATTTTGATTGCGTTTAAACTTGCACACTATTGAAGCACTATTTAGTAAAACTACTCTTCATTCATACAATTTAAATATATTTAAATTCTGATAACAAGGACAAAATTTTTTAGTAGTATGTTGTTTGTCATATTTTATGAAAAATACTTTTTTTATATGAAGAAATTTGCAAATTATAAGCAAAAATACTTGACAATTTTTTTTTAACTTCGCTTCGAATATGCATGATATCTTTATAAAAACTATCTCAGTTTATTACAATAAGCCACTTAATTACAATCTGCTATTTGAACGCTTTTGATACATCAATTTGACATAGGGTTATCCAAAAAATCGTCGTTAATTTTCAGTTTGTGTACGGTTCTCTGTGAGATTTTTGAAAAATTTTGGAAGTGCATGACTTATACTATTGTGTCTATACACGTGAAGTTTCAGGATAATTTCGTATGCAATTTTGTAGATAATCAACAAAATGTTTAACATTTCAAGTGACCAGTCAAGTTTGGCTATGTTGTGTATTTGTTGAATTGTAAGAAATACTGGCCATCACGACCATCCCAACTATATCTGGCGTCTGACACGATTTTTCTTAGATCCAATCACCAGTTCATGCTCAATCCGAATATTCCGCCATAACCGAAATGGTATGTAGTGCGTGCGAAAGTGTTTGTAGAACTAGGTGGGAACATTCGCACTGCTATTTAGTACTTGCTTGCAATGCCACATACGCGAAATCCTAAGCATTAAGTTTTTAAGTTGGTTAAATTTTTAACAGGCGCTAGAGTCATGTGAGTACATAAGATCGTGTTAACATTCGGCTGCTATATAATGGTTTTTAAAATGCAGTCACAGAATTCAAGAAGCTATTGCTTTGATTGCTCCGGAATTAATAAGAGAAGTGCAGGAATAGGTGGACTTCAGGTTACATGTGTGCCTTATAACTAAATGAGCGCATTTGGAATATTTCTACTAGATCAGATTACCTCCAGTTTCATGACCCACTTGTTGTACTTAGCCTAAATTAAACTGTCACCTAAATTAATCTACCACTAAAAATAATACATCATTTGTGGACCTTAAGTTATTTTTGAACCAAAGAAAATCTTAAAGGTTGTTACAGTGACTTATAAATAAATAACCACAAAAAATAAAGAAAAAATAGACTGTTGTTTAAAGGATGAACCAGAAATTGGTTTTCACCCGACAGCAGAGAAACGCTCCTAGAGTCTTTCAGCTTGGATCAACCGTTGCGATTTCTCGTTTCATTTACAATTTCGCTCCATAAAAGATGATATTTTAGTTACAGTTTTTACAAATAAATATTTGTTCTTAATTACAATTAAATTTCATTATATTAAATATGCCCTGGATATACCTGGATTATCTTTTAATATATCTACTTATGAATGTTGTAAATGGTTACACAATCTTTAATCAAACAATAATGTTCTTATTCCGCTATTAATTGCATCAAATGTACTTTTTATTTCTCTCAAATAAAAGGAAAAAATATTTTTAAAATTATATTTTTACATATATTCGGCAAATAATTCATATAAACACAACTAACAACTATAAATTTATTTTCTAATTTACTAACCTGCAACAAAAGTCGATGATAACATTATATACATTTATATAAGGTACCCTGGGGTAATAACGCCACGTTAAGGTTCTACCAATTTTCACGGCTCAGTTTTAGATTGTATTTTTTAAACAAATATATGATTTGATGCAGCAACTCATTGACTATCTATGTAAAAAAAATAATTTAACAGATACGTATTCATAAAATGTTATGGCGTGATTTCTTGACTACTGCTATTTGGCGTTATTACCCACCTATATGGGTAATAACGCCATGCAAACAAAACTATGAAATAAGATGGAATAATTGCATGTAGATTGCCCAATTCTAAAAATACAAGCTCTACAAACTTAGAAATTGACAAATTGCATTCTAAGCTATTGAAAATGTTAATTTTTTTGTGAAAGTGTAAGAAAAATAAAGGTATGGTGTGGGGGGGGGGATGATGAGGCAAAAGAATATCAGACCGTAAGCTTCTTTTTGCTTAAAAAGGACCGTTTAAATAGAATTACTAGAAACATCGCACAGTTTTAACTATGTTTATTTTAATCAGTATTTAGGATGTAGCTAAACCACTGTAGGCAATCAACCGGGGTATTAATGCCAAGGATTGGCGTTATTACCCCGTTATAGTCATTGCGCTGTACATTTTAAATTGCAAATTATCTCGAGAAGATATCCAAAATCTTCAACAACATTTTGAAAGTCCATGAAATGTACTACAAATTTATGTTATTAACAAAGTTTTTATGGATAAAAAAAATAGTCTTCATATCACAAAACGTATCTCTCAAATTTTAGATCAAGCGTTAATTTTAGTTGCTTGTAAAAACAATAAGACCTAAAAATGAAACAAATTAACTTAAAGCTGTTTTTTGCGATTTATATGACTCAGAACCCTTCTGCGCAGAGCACATGGGTGTCATTTACCTGATTATTTCATAATTATGCAAAATATAAGCACTTGGCGTTATTACCCCAGGGTACCTTACTTAAAAATTTTTGTAGAGTTAGTTATCAGTTAGTGTTTGGTAATTTGTGGCATATTATATGAATTCTTTATTTACCTCTTTATCTAAAGATTTATAAAGTGAATAACAATTAACAAATATATATAATTACAAAAATATATCAATAATATTTATTCTCCATGTCAAACAATTGTTTATTTTCTTTTATTTAAATTGTATCAAGGATTAGTTTTCAAGTAAAATATTATTCATAGTACATATGATGAAGTATCCAATTAAATCACCTCCCAAATTATTCTTATTATAATCCCATTCATTGTTCATACGATTTAATTTGTTTTTATATTTATTCAAATATATTCAAAAAATAGCACTGTGGTTAACAAAAAAAACATCTTTTTGACATCTCTCAGACTATATTAGAAAATTAGATTTTATTTCCGTTATCTTATCAACTAATATCTGTCGGTGAAAGACGAATCGTAAACCTAATTAAAGTAACAACAAAAATTCTGACGTCGTTATACATAATACCAAATGACAGAATAATGATACCAGTATTGTCATTTAACTGTCTTGCATGTTTCTGTGATATTTTGATACATGTTTGTTTAGACAACACTTTCTGTAAGAATTAAATCCTCTTGACATATGTGTGATATGAGATTTAATCAATTCAAATAAAATGACAAGAGCGATTTATCTCCTGGAAATAAACAATTCTAAATAAATAAAATTTTCTTAAAATGATAAGGTTAGTTGATTAACATGTTGAATTTGATTACATGTGAATAAGAATAGAACGAATAATACAAGAAAAAAATAGCTGCAATTTAATGATTTTAGTGAAGACATATAATAGTACGACCGTTAATTATTAACAAAAAAATATTTTGTTCAAATACATACACTGTAAAAAATAAAAAAATAAAAATCTGTAAAGGTATTAAACATTTTCTAGGAAACTGGGATTCCAAGAACTTTTCATGTAACGATAACAGGAAAAATCCATGTAACCGATTCTAAAACCTGAGTTTTTATTGTTACCGTTACAGGAAAATTTCTTGGAATCCCAGTTTCCTAGATAAAGTGTAGTACCTTTACAGATTTTTTTTACAGTGTACTATCTTTGAAAAAAAAATAGAGAATGAACTCCGAACGATCGATCTGGCAACGCTGGGGAAACAAAACACTGCACCTCTATAGAGACAAGTGTTGACCATCTTTCCCCACCGTTTCAGCATTTATTATCGAATAGATAACTATTATATGTATGATCATAGAAAAATTGTCTTAGGGGAAATCCTTAGTCTATCTAATAACAACCTCTTCTCTTTATTCGGATTCTTACGCAGGCAAATTGTATTACTAGTACATTTATTCAGCCCATATATTATTAACTCATAAATATAACTCATATATTATTATGTTTTATGCAATAATACATAAAATAAGAGAAAAAAAGTTTAAAAGTTCAAAATATATAAAAATATATATTACCTATTACTTAATCGGCATTATAAGGTTCCACAGACTGTATACATCAGTGAAACCCATGTTAATGTATATTGCGTATAAAATTATATTGTTGATGTTTATTGTTAAAAAAAATATCTCCACGTAACAAAGAAAGAAAATTGAACTAAGTACCCCAAAAATATAAAATTTTGATGGTATAAAATTTTAAAATTTTTTGGAAACCTAAATTAACTGGTCATGTGATACCAATCTGTTTTTACTTTTATTTTGTCTCAAAAACATAACATTAATATATGAGTATCTAATCAGCATTTCTTCTCGAAGAGATAATTAATGTATGTCAGATGAAGAAAGAATTGTCTTTGGACAAACAACCAATATTTCTGACAAACAATCAATATTATGATTATATGTTTCCAGAGACTGTATCCATCTGTTTAACACAGACTATATATATATATATATATATGTGTGTGTGACGATTTAAGGAGAACTCGAATTATTTCCACTGGTTAAAAATAAACACACAGTCATGGCAAGCGAGGGAAAAAACAAAATAAATAAATAAATGTAGAAGATCCAATAATTAGTCGTTGGCTGCTGTAAATTCATTTATTAAATTCGTAATAATGAGGAAGGGAAAAGCTCCTTTTTCAAAAATTCCATCATTATTTCAGCGAGCCGTCCTGATCCAAAAAGCAACCCAAGAATCTTTTTTCTCATCTCGAGACTTCCACCTTTTTAAACTAAAAAGAAAGTTCTGGAACATTCTGTAACCTCAAACCATCATTCTTTTATGTAAACAGAATTCTTGTCCAGCTACGAGATTATTTTCCACAAACGATAAATTTATTTTAAAAAAAATTATTTAACCAATTTATAATTGAATCGGGATTTTTTAGGCAGACGACTTTTATAAATGATTAATTTTAAGAGAAAAAGAAAAGAAATGAATTTATTAATATGCACACTATCGAAGGTTGACGGCGGAAAAATAAATAAATAGATAAAATAAAATAATGATATTTTTTGAAAGGTATGGTTTTGGAATAAATTTAATAAGACTTTCTTAAAAAGGGTTGATAAAAACATAGAAGAAATCAGTTTTATTTGGAATATTAAGAAATAAAGTTTTAATTAAGAATATTTTTAATTTAGAGCCATCTTTTTTTAATTTTACGCATACTGGAATAATGTTTTTTAAGGCAAATTAAGAATTTATATCGTCTGCATACAGATTAACAGATTAGATCTAGAAACAAGATTTTAATTTAATTATTTGAAGTAAGTACGGAAAATTAAGATAGTATAAAGGTTAATTTTGGCGAAAAAATTTTAAATTTGTAATATTATCCCCCCTCCCCGAAAATTTGTATGAAATTGATAGTTAAATAAAACTACAAGTTCAGACAACAGAAATATAATAATTTAGAAAAGTTAAATTTTAGAATAAAACTGTCAAACTCCGGAAGCCAAGAGATGGAAGAAAAGAAAATTAGCGCAATATAAAAATATTAGCGATTAAAATAATATTTTTAAGATAAAATTAATCTGGATTAAATTTAGGTAGGAGCATTTCCCTGAAAGAAATACAATACTGTTACAATATCACTTACTATTTGTAAGTGTATAGGAGATAATACATACAATAACAGTAAATAAGTTATGAATATTAATAAGCAAAATACATTAAAGATATAATAAAACAATAAGATATCTCTTTCATGGGAGTTTATAGAATTTCCGTGACTTAATTAGTAGTAAATTCAGTTCAGAAATTAAATTTGTTTGTATAGTCCTTGTAGTAAACATAGTCTTTAAAGGCTACAAACATAGTCATTCAAATCAAAACTCTCTAATAGTTTTAAAAATGAAATTCTTCAATGTAGTTCATTATCAATAGTTAATTTAAATAAGAATTTCCGGAAAGTTTGCTAAATACTGTCCTTCACATAAAACATCTTCAATCCAGTTTACTAGTGAACGACATAATTTTTCCATTTTGGTTTAATGTTATGTTGGAATCTTTGTTGGATCCAACATCTCTTAATATTATATCAAATTTTTCTTTCAATAATATATCAATTTTTAAATAATAAATAGCATCACTCTCAATATCAATAATAACTAATATAGAAAAATTTAAATAATAATATAACAACAATAATAAGTGATATTAAAATAAGACTCCATATCCTAATATTTCTCAATAAGAGTATAATTAATACTAAACTTCATTATAGAAATCATAATGATAATAATAATAAAACAAGAGTATAATCAAAAGAAAATATCACAGTTTGTTTATTATTGATAGGGAAAATATTGGTTGAGGATAAAAATAATTACATAGCAACTAAATAATTTTCTTATCTTCTAATAGCATAAGAAAGTATTTTTTGCTAGCCGAAAGTATAAATAAAAAAAAAATCATAATAATTCCAAAATCCAAATAAAATTAAATCTAACTATTTAGAAAATGGACTCTCAACCAGTATTTCCTTACAGTAATTCCTCTCTGATACTCTTTTACAAACTTGTCAAATTTGGTTATAAGTTTTCAAATGCCAAATGTAGAATAATGATTTATCTACACATGGTTTATAAACTTTAATAATAAAATACAAATAGGAATAAAAGGTGTCATTCTTAATTGAGAAATGGAAATAAAAATAGTGTGCTTTTTTGAAAAACTTTTAATATCTGTAGTTTTCACAATCACTGAAAATCACATATTATGTTATAGGTTTGAGTAGAATCATTAGATTTTATAACTGTTATAACATAAATATCTGCTGAATAAATAGAATAATACTAATGTCAAATAAATGAGTAAATATAGTTAGACTTAAACACACTTAAAATTAATTTATCAACATCAATTTGAAAGCTTTTACAATCAAAGTGTACGCCTTATGCCTGCATAAGGAGCCCAATTTAACCCCAAAAACTCCCAAACACAAGTAATATTCTTGTTGGCCACCAAGAACATACCTGCAAATGTTGAAAATTATGGTGATAAAATATTTAAAGAATAAGAATTAAAATTTAATCTACTGTCTTGACTTCAGTTTGATCTAATGATTGTGATTGTATCTGAGGATTTGTTTGTTTTTTGGGTTGCTCATTACACAGTTTAAAATCTTCGGGTGAAAAATAGGGTCTTAATTTAGAAACATGCACAATAACGGAATTCTGTCCTGTCTCATAATTAAATTTATCTATTTCTTAAGTTACATCAGAAAGTTTATTTATAATTTTGTATGGTCCAGAGAAGGTAAGTTCTAATTTTCGAGTGTTAGGGTATTTAAATTCTTCATACATTACAGAGTCTTGTATTTTTAATGGGCATTCGACAAAATTTCGATCATAGAGCCTTTTACTTTTAAGGTCAGTTCGCGCTTTCGCAATTTTGAGGGCTTTGTCTACTGGAGGGTAATAGTTTTGTTTTGAAGGAGATTCGTAAGGCAATTGACCATAAAATAAATAGGCAGGTGGGAATTTGGTGATAGAATGGGGCGTATTGTTGTATTCTTCGATCACTTGGTTTAATAATCTAGTCCAAGGTATTTTAGAAGAAGTGGAATTAACTTTACATTTAAGCCTGGTAACTATAGTCTGATTAACGCGCTCTACCTTTCCATTGGTCTGAGGATGATGTGCAGATGTAAAACGCTGTTGAACATGATGATTTCTAAGGAATTTCTAAGGATTTATGCCTGTCACTAAGTATTTTTTGAGGTGCTTTGATATTGAAAATTTGTTTTAAACTGTTAGTGTATGTTTCAGTGGTAACATTTTTGGAGGGAAAAGCCCAAACAAACCTAGTTGCATGATCTATTATTATGTGTAAGAATTTTTTTGTTGAATTGTAATAGTTAAATCCACCAACAGTATCAATAGAAAGACATTCAAAAGGTTGATCTGTCGCTGGCATAGCTTGTAATAAGCCGAATCTTTTCTGTTTTGGTTTTTTATTTTTCTGACAGATATCGCAATGTTTAACAAATTCTGTAATGTCTATTGTCATATTAGGCCAATAATAGTTGGGAAATATTAAATTAAGCATTTTTTGAATTCCTAAATGTCCAAAATTATCATGAGCAATATGGAGTAATTTTTTTTTTCTTAATGACATTGGTACAACAATTTTTTTTAATCCCTTTTTCTGAACTATAATAATTCCATTCTCTTTTTTATATTTTTTTTTCACAAACATTGTCTTTGTCTTGCATCTCTATAATTTCTTTCCTATTTAGCAGTAAACTAATATGTTGATTAAAATGACAAACAGGATTTCGTGACAACATGTCTGCTTCGACATTTGTTGAACCCTTTTCATATTTTATCTCATAATCAAACATACTAAGTTTGAGCGACCATCTAAAAAGCCTACCTCTTAAGTTTTTAACACTCTTTAACCATACTAGAGATGCGTGGTCCGTATGAATTGTAAACTTGACACCATGAAAGTAATGATAGAATTTGTCAATAGTATCTATAATAGCTAAACATTCTAATTCAGTTATGAAATAATTTTGCTCATAACTCTTCAAAATTCTAGAATGATAAGCAATAGGATGTAAGGAATTTTCTTTATCAGGTTGTTTTAGAACGGCACCTACTGCTATCTGAGAGGCATCTACAAACATATGTAAAGGTAATTTAGGATCATAAATTTTGAGGATGGGTTTTGCAATTACAGAATTTTTTAATTTTTCAAAAGACTCCTAACACTCTGAGTTTTATTACCATATTGTGTCTTTTTTAAGTAATCGATTCAGAGGATTTCTAATTTTAGCATATTTATTTATGAATTTATGGTAAACATTAATGGAACCTAGAAATCGTTGTAACTCTTTCACATTTGAAGGAGGTTTTAAATTTTTGATGGTTTCAATATTGGCATTTGCTGGAGTTATAGTTCTATTAGTGATTTCATAACCTAAGAAATTGATTTTATTTTGGCCTAATTTACATTTAGAAAGTTTAAGTTTAATGTTTTCTTGTTTGCAAATGTCAAAAATTTGAGCTAAATGGTTTAAATGTTCTTCTGAAGAGGAAGAGAAAATTATAATATCATCAAAATAGTAGCACGCAAAGTCGATTTTATATTTATTAAGGATTCTTCGAATGGTTCTATTGAATATGGAAGGGCCCGTTTTTATGCCAAAAGGGAGCACGAGCCACTCAAAAAGTCCAAAATTGGTTGCAAATGCTAATTTTCTGTATCGGATGGATGTATTGGTATGTGCCAGTAGCCAGAGGCTAAATCCAAAGTTGAAAAATACTGAGCACTACTCAATTTATCTAAAATTCCATCGATACGGGGCAAGGGTTCTGCATCATTTTTAATTATTGCGTTTAATTTTCTATAGTCTATACATAATCGCGTTTTTTTATCTTTCTCTCTTTTCATAACTAGTGTAACATTGGCAGAATAGGGGCTATTACTTTCCTTTATCAGTCCGGCTGCTAACAATGATTGAATTTGGTTTTTTATTTCTATTTCTTCTAGGGGAGATGTTCGGTAGGGCCTCAAAGATATAAGTAGGTCTGAGTTTAGTATAACGCGTTGTGGTTCAATATTAATCCTACCCACATCATATGTATGCTTTGCAAAAATATCACTATAAATATGAACTAATTCCCTTAAATTTACATCTTGAATTAAATTTATTTCCCCAGTTAAATCTGAATCCGAATTATCGCGAAAAATTTTAAGAGTCATGGAACCTCTATAATCAGGATGCACATTAATTGCGTGATCATATTCAACACAGTCTTCATTTTTCATAATATTTCCACAAGTAGATTGTAACTCTATATCATGATTACTTACATTCAGTGTTTCATTATCATAATTATCTATTGCTACAGTATTACCAGTATTTAATTTCATATTTTTTTTATATTCTGAGGTTACAAATTCATTAGATTGATCCCTGTTTTGTTGTACTTGGTCCATATTTACTGTATTGAAATGAAGGGATTTCTCCTTATGTATGGATATACTGTTAGTTATAATTTTCCTTCCCTGCCTTACAATACAATTTTTACATTCTATGGTTAATTTAAATTTAGAACATTCTTTTAACCCCAAAATAGCATAATCCAAATTTGTATTGAATACTAAAAAGTTAACATATTTTTTAATTTTACCCCTTTTAGAAGAACACTACATTTTTTATTTATATGTAAAAATCCTTTTGCCTGACCAATGGTGACTGAGGGTATAGTCTCAATTTTAGCATTAAGTTTTTTAACAAATTTAATTGGCAATATTGCAATAGTTGAGCCAGTATCTACAACACATGGCAGATTATAATTATTTGTACATCCATACACAATTAATTTCCAAACATTATGAGAATTATTTTGTGAGATATATGGAAGAGTATCAGAGGATGGCAACTCATTCCTAAAAATACATTCTCTTTCCCAATGAAAAGCATTACTCACACCCCTATTTGTGCATATCCTACAAGGTCTTGAAGAGTATGATTTTCGAATATAATTATTTTGACAAACTCTAGGTCTTTGAAACTGAGATTGCCTTTGGGGAATCCAATTCCTAGGTGTATTATTGGGCCTAACTGGCTGAATCCAGGGCCTAGTTGGTTGAAAAGGTTGAAAATTTTGTCTAGCTGATGGTTGATTTATTACTTGGTTTGAAACTAGTGGGGTGGAAACTTCCACAAATTGTTTGACAACCCGGTACCATTCTTTGGTACTACTAGGAGGATTTATAATAATATTGTTTTTGAATTCTGGTTTTAAACCATCAGTTAAACCTTGTAATAGTATATTTTCACTAAGATGTAATTTCCTACCAATTTCCACTTTTTTACGAAAATAAATTTCTAAATTGTCTAAATTATCTAATTTCAGACTTGAAAAATCAGAAAAACTCGGGAAGTCTAATTCAATGAGTCTTTCTATCAAAATTTTCTTAATTTGTTCATAATCCGTACAATTTAAGCAGTCATTGATATAAATTTTTTGCGCTTCCCCTTTCAAATATTGCGCAATAAAATTAAATTTACATTCTAGATTTTTCTTCTCCTTTTCACATGTTGTATCAAAACAAGTTAACCACGACAAAATGTTCATTTCAGAACTCGGATCAAACGGTACGAATTTAGGATCTTCCATATTTTTTTTATTCTTACTCATTAGAATAAATGAAGCACTTCTATTTTCTTTATTAAATCCTGATCGTAAAATCATTTGCAATAAATTTCAAAGTTAATAATTTCTATGAATTACATATTTTTTCAAAATTACTATATTTAGCTGCTAACTTTAACCAGAAAATTTATCTAATAAAACAGAAATTGTAAACATAATAGTTATACCTTATTATTACAAACTTGCCTTTAATCGTGCATTGAAATATCATAATAGTCTTAATAAGTAACAGTAAATATCTTAAGAACATCATACCCCTCAATTAAATCCTTAAGAATAAAAATATTTCAATCTTCAACACATAATAATGATAATAAAAATACTCATAAATAGGTAAGTAAGTAAGATTCACAGATAAATAATCAAATAAATAAACCTGACAAACAGAGAATAAATAATCTACACAAATACAATAAAAGGATACACAAAATAATTAAATACATCTAAAAATAACTCACTAATAAGAAGAAATTCTCAAGAGGATTCTAGGGGAGACAAGAACCCCGAAAATTATCCAGGTAATTAGCAACCGACGTTCAGTTGTCCCTGTAAGTTTTTTTTTCTTTTCTTGTCATCACTACCAGTAATACTTAAAGTCAATGATCGCATATTTGGGCCGCAACAAGATGAATGTCAGTCGTCGTGGCGCTTCTATTCCTTATTAAATCCAATTCGAAATCACCAGGTCTCAAAAATTTATCATTATGACCAAAATATCAAGCTTCGGGAACTCACGAGAAGTCAATCATCGGCGATTTACAAACCTATCATCATTTCGTTCCACAGCCCATTCCATTAGCAAGCTGAAAATACCATATAGACTGTCCTTCAATCGAACTTCGGCGATAGCATGCTTTTCTTCGTTCCATCGCAATTTTCTTTAAATATCCGTAAAAGGCAACACAGGCATAAACTATCCTGTCGACTTTTCGATTAGTTGTGACGATTTAAGGAGAACTCGAATTATTTCCACTGGTTAAAAAGACACACACAGTCATGGCAAGCGAGGGAAAAAAACAAAATAAATAAATAAATGTAGAAGATCCAATAATTAGTCGTTGGCTGCTGTAAATTCATTTATTGAATTCGTAATAATGAGGAAGGGAAAAGCTCCTTTTGCAAAAATTCCATCATTATTTCAGCGAGCCGTCCTCATCCAAGAAGCAACCCAAGAATCTTTTTTCTCATCTCGAGACTTCCACCTTTTTAAACTAAAAAGAAAGTTCTGGAACATTCTGTAACCTCAAACCATCATTCTTTTATGTAAACAGAATTCTTGTCCAGCTACGAGATTATTTTCCACAAAGGATAAATTTATTTAAAAAAAAAAAATATTATTTAACCAATTTATAATTGAATCGGGATTTTTTAGGCAGACGACTTTTATAAATGATTAATTTTAAGAGAAAAAGAAAAGAAATGAATTTATTAATATGCACACTATCGAAGGTTGACGGCGGAAAAATAAATAAATAGATAAAATAAAATAATGATATTTTTTGAAAGGTATGGTTTTGGAATAAATTTAATAAGACTTTCTTAAAAAGGGTTGATAAAAACATAGAAGAAATCAGTTTTATTTGGAATATTAAGAAATAAAGTTTTAATTAAGAATATTTTAAATTTAGATTTTAATTATTTTAATTATTTAAATTTGCGCATACTGGAATAATGTTTTTTGAGGCAAATTAAGAATTTATATCGTCTGCATACAGATTAATAGGTTAGATCTAGAAACAAGATTTTAATTTAATAATTTGAAGTAAGTACAGAAAATTAAGATAGTATAAAGGTTAGTTTTGGCGAAAAGATTTTAAATTTGTAATATATATATATATATATATATACATATATATATATATATAATATATATATAATATATATATATATATATATATATATATATATATATATATATATATATACAGTATGTGTCAATAGTTTAAACACAGTAACAATCTACAGTATTAAAATCAAACTGTATGCATGTTGTATGTATGTGACGCTATTTCCTCTGATCCCAGAAACGGTGAAACGTCACCTTTGTTTTGAATTGAAGGGAAAAATTCCAGGGATCTCGATTTAACCGTTCGTTTGTCTGTCCGTACGTCCGTCTGTCTATCCGTCCGTTTTTCCGCATATAACAACTCATAAACTACCCAAACAAATCATTTGGAACGTAAAATATATAATTATTAGATAATTTTTTCGAGTCATTTCAAATTTTGTGAAATTCGAATGCATGGTTCAATTACAGGGACAATCAAAAGGATTCCGATACATTATGGTCAATGGGGGAAAATGTTTCAAGTGCATTTTAATGGTCTTACACTATTTCGAATGTAATAAAGATGATATGCATCTGTGAAGCATATACTATAAGATACATTCTTTTAATCTGTGTGCAAGTAATATTTCTTATTGATTTACAGGCCACTGCATAGTAATATATTGAGACATTGTTTGGTATGCATTTTAATAGCATTAAACTATTTAATACTAACAATTAAAATGTTTAAGTCCCTTAATTAATAAACTATTAAACTATTTAATGCCCGTCTGTTCGTCCAAACTGACCAGCGTAGCGGGCGAAGGCCGCTAGTTTTAAAATAAAACTTGATTCCCTTTCTTTTAATATCCGTCTTATATATATTATTAATATCGATCTTCATATAAACATGCGTTAACATTTTATTTTAAAAACCTAGTGACTATGTTTATTGGAAGGACATTAGTGGATGGTTCTGCATGTTTGACTCAAAGAAAAGGGAAATAATTAAAACTTTCTATTGACAATTTTTAAAATGTCTTCAATATGTTCTTTTACACAATTTTTAAAAAAAGCACGTATCTGTTCATATTACATTAGAGTGAGTACGAAATGTTATTGTATATTTTTTGCTAAATCTTTTGTAAAAAAAAAAAAAAAATCGGTACATAGTAAATTATTACAAAAACATAGAGGCAGTGAAATAGTCAGTGTCTGACTAATAATGAAACAGAAATTAAAATTTATTTTGATGCATTCTATACGTATGCTTCTATCAATGTAATAATTGTTCATACACTTAGATGAAAATATTAAAAAATTACAAGTAATTTAGGTTAAATATATAAACGAGACATGTATCAATGCAGATTTTTTTAAAAAAATCTTTACATGGACATGATAAAACAAGTTGGAAATTGCACGTGAAGCGTAGCAAATTAGGTGCGTTCGTACGATAACGAAGTTTTAAAAATATTACTTTCATATATCAATCTCATAAAATTGTAAGTGAATTACAATTAAAACGCTCATCAAACAATGTTCTCCCTAAACCATTATGTAATGGAATACTTTTGTGCGGCCTTGTAAATCAATAACAAATGTTCTTTGCACCACAAATTATGTAAGATGTATATTATAATATGTACTTTATAGTTGCATAGAAATTTTATTAAGTTCGCGTGAGTGTAACACGATTAAAATGCATTTGAAACATTTCTTCCCATTGACCGTAATGTAACGGAATACTTTTGATTGTCCCTGTAATTGATCTATGTATCCGATTTTCATAAAATTTGAAATAACTCGACAAAATTATGTACTAGTTATGTATTTTAAATTTCAAACGTATAGAATATATTTGAAACTTTTCCCCCATTGACCATAATGTAATTGAATACTTTTGATTGCCCCTGTAATTGATCTATGCACACGATTATCAAAAAAATTGAAATAACTCGACAGAATTATGTAATAATTGCGTATTTTAAATTTCAAACGATTAAAATGCATTTGAAACTTTTTTCCACATTGACCGTAATGTAATGAATACTTTTGATTGCCCCTGTAATTGATCTATGCATCCGAGTTTCATAAAATTTGAAATGACTCGACAAAATTATGTAATAATTATGTATTTTAAATTTCAAACGATTCGGTTGGGTAGTTTTTGCGTTGTTATATGCGGACGGACAGACGGACGGACAGACGGACGGACAGACGGACGGACTGAACGACCACTATAGGTGCTACGTATTATATAATTACGAACGCACCTAAAAACGCGAGTTAAAAACCTCAAACATGATGAATATATATATACATATATATCTATATTATAAAGGCCAAACGTATCTGTGCGTAACGCATACGTCATTTTGAGAATGGCAACACTTTGCCATGCTATTTCGGTTTTGAAATTTTCTCTACTGCAAATATGACTCTTCTAAACATGGCACATTTTAAATTTTTACACCTTCGTACAGAGAAAAAAATATACTTTTAAATGCAATTTGTTTCAAAGCTGTATCTCAATTTAGTTTTGAGATATTAATTTTTTTATAGTTTTTAGTAGCAATTTTATAACAGTGGCAACAGAAACACTCCATTTTCTCCTAAAGTTGAAAGAAAAAATAAATAAATAGAAATTAAAATGCGCTCGCTGTGTCAAATATATCGTCTGTGATCGTGCCAATTTGAAATATATATCTTTTTTTTTCCCATTCGCATTTATATCAAACATAAGAGCCTCAATTGATAACTTCATCATAATAACTTATCTTTATTATAATTTACTGATTATCTATGCAATATAAAGTTTAATTTTAATAATTTGGACGATTGAGTTTTATAGAAATAGTATTATGTTAATTTTAGCTTAAAATAATATTTGTCTGAAAGTTAGACTGACCAATGTAAGATGCATTTTTTTACTGTAACTAATTTTGTAGATTTATTATAAATGAATCAAACAGCTCCTTTTGAAACATTTTCTTTCGTCGAATTTCGATGGGTTCCACCTCGTATATATAATTTTCGAAAACATAAATTACCTAGATCTTTGTTATGAGTATGTTTTTATTTTATTTAGTCTCAGAAATACTATCTTAGTTTATAAGTATCTAATCAACATTTCACCTCGAAGAGATAATTATTATATATCAGATCGTTAAAGAATTGTCCTCAGGGAAATTATCCATCTTTTTTATAATGACTTCTTGTCTTTTATGTAACTCTTATCCAGACAAATCGTATTGCTCAAATATTTATTTAATCTTATGTTTTATGTAATGATATATCAAAATAAGATAAAAGAAGTCTGAAACCTCAAATAAAATTATTATTTATTAATTAATTGCGATTATTATGTTTAGTAGACTGTATACACTTGTGCAATACATGTTACTGCGGATTGAGCAAAAACTCTACGTGAAATTAAACAATATATATGAAAAAGGAATCAAAAATTCTAATCCATTCTATATATATATATGCGTATGACTAAGTATAATTGTTCATATACTAAGACTAAAATACACAAACTATAAAAACTTTAAACTAAATATATGCATGAAAACATATTCTTGAAAAGACTTCTCGTGGCAATAAAAAAAAAATGTGTTAAGCACCACAAAAGTGGGGTTTTTCGAAAGCATAAATTACCTATATCTATATATTATAATATAAATTACTATTACTAATATTATATTACTATAAATTACCTCACCTTTGTTTTATTTTAGTTTCAGATATACAATCTTATTCTATAAGTATCTAATCAGCATTTCTTCTCGAAGACATAATTATTATACATCAGATCATGAAAGAATTGTCCTCGGGGAAAATGATCAATCATTTTTGATAACGATTTCTTGTCTTTTATGTACCTCTTATCCAGACAAATCGTATTGCTCAAATATTTATTTAATCTTATGTTTTATGTAATGATACATAAAAATAAGAGAAAAAAAATTTAAAAGCTTAAATAAAAACCTTATCTACTATTTAATGGCGATTATTATTTTAGTATACTGTATACATTAGTGCAATACATGTTGATGCGGATTGTGCAAAAGTTGTATGTGAAATGAAACAATATATATGAAAAATGAATTAATAATTATTCTGATGCATTCTATACATAAATGTTTCAGATTATATATAATTGTTCCTAAAGTAAGATTAGAATACTCATACAAACTAATTTAAGTACAAACTTTAAACTAATTTATCAATGAAGCATTTGTTGATCCAGATTGTTGAAAAAAAAAACTGTTCGTGACAATAAGAAAAAGAAGTCTGCTAAACATCTCAAAAATAATGTCTTTCGAAAACATAAATTACCTAGATCTTTGTTATCAATATGTTTTTTTTTCTTTTTTTAGTCTCATATATACAATTTTAGTGTATAAGTATCTAATCAGCATTTCTTCTTGAAGAGATAATTATTATATATCAGATCATGAAAGAATTGTCCTCGGGGAAATGATCAATTTTTCTGATAACGACTTCTTGTTTTTATGTAACTCTTATCCAGACAAATCGTATTGCTCAAATATTTATTTAACTCTATGTAATGATACATAAAAAGAAAAGAAAAAAAATAAAAATTCAAATTCAAATATTATTTCTTATGTATTTACTATTATTATATTCAGCAGAATGAATAAATTATGTAAAACATGTTGATACAGATTTTGCAAAAAAATTTCATGAAATGAAACAATATACATGAAAAATGAATAAAATATTATTCTAATGCATTCTACATATGTTTCTGCCTTTGTATAATTGTTTACATACTAAGACTAAAATACTCAAACTACAAAATCTTTAAGATAAATATATCTATAAAACATGTGTTGATACAGATTCTTGAAAAAAAAAAGAAACTGCTCATGACAATGAAAACAAGTTGGAAATTGCACGTAAATCGTAGCAAATGAGGTGCGTTCGTTATAATAAATAAATAGGAATAGTAAATCTTATTACACCTTAGCAACGTAATCCAAATTCATAAAATTTGATAGTTTAATATAATTAAAACAACCCCCAAACAATGTTTCCCCGTATAACATTATTTAGTGGAATACATTTGTGTGGCTATGTAATTTAATAATAAATATTCTTTGCTTCACAGACTGTATAAAATGTATTTTTAGTACATATTTCATAGATTCATGTCAATTCTGTTATATTCAAATGAGTGTAACACCATTAAAATGCATTTGAAATTTTTTTCCCCATTGACCGTAATGTAACGGAATACTTTTGATTGTCCCTGTAATTGGTCAATGCATCCGATTTTCATAACATTTGATATGACTCGCTAAAATTATGCAATAAATATACGTTTTAAATTTCAAACGATTAAAATGCATTTGAAACTTTTTTCCCCATTGACCGTAATGTCACGGAATCATTTTGATTGTCCCTGTAATTGATCTATCCATACGATTTTCATAAAATTTGAAATGACTCGAAAAAATTATGTAATAATTATGCATTTTAAATTTCAAACGATTTGGTTGAGTAGTTTTTGCGTTGTTATATGCGGACGGACAGACAGACGGACAGAGAGACAGACGGACGGACTGAGCGACAACAATAGGTGCTACGTATTTACATAATTACGAACGCACCTAAAAGATGAGTTAAAGTTATTACAATTAAATTTTTTTTACAATTTTCTTAAATTTTTTTTTCGAAAGCACAAATTATCTATACATGTGTTATCAATATGTTTTTATTTTATTTGGTCTCAGAAATACTATCTTAGTGTATAAATATGTAATCAACATTTTTTCTCGAAGAGATAAATATTATATACCAGATCATGAAAGAGTTGTCCTCAGGGAAATGATCAATCTTTTTGATAACGATTTCTTGTCTTTTATGTAACTCTTATCCTGACAAATCGTATTGCTCAAATATTTACTTAACCTTATGTAATGATACATAAACAGAAAAGAAAAGATGTTTAAAATATAAAATAAAAATATTATTTGTTATTAAATAGTTATTATTATGTTTAGCAAATTGAAAATATTAGTGTAAGACATTTTTATGCAGATTGAGCAAAAACTGTACGTGAAATGAAACAAAACATATTTATATAATCTTTTTTGAAATAAGTATAACGAAAATGTGCAAATAATGTGTAAATTTTTAAAAAGTTCTTAATATCCTGAAACCTATTTTATCAACAGGTTTTTATTGTTTGCTTTGTCACAGAAACACAATCTTATTGTGCAAGCATCTAATTAGTATTTATTTTTAAATAAATAATTTATTATATCACAGATAAAAGAATGCCCTTGAAGACAAAATATATCTTGAGGATAAGGACTTATTAAATTTAATAAAACTCTCATAAAAAGAAATTACTGCACTCAGATATTTATTGTACCTTAAGTTTTAAATAACCAAACATTTAAAAAAAGATAAAAATCAAAAGCTACTTAGATACAGCATTTGTACATCTAAATGCATAACACTGGCAACGTTTTTTTTCTTGTTTGTTTGTTTATGACTTAAATATTTTAAATATTGAAAAATTTGGTCAAATAAATGCCAAATTAATTTTCTTTCCCATAATCTGGTCTAGGATTATTATTATTATTATTATTATTATTATTATTATTATTATTATTATTATTATTATTAACTGTACTTTTTGTCCGTTTTGTTTCATTGCATTGTAGAGGCATAATCCCTGCAGTGTAAAGCAGGTCAGTTCTTTTAACAAGTTTTGGCAATATTTTACTAAAAAAGCATTTGTACGTTTCACTTTTTTGTTGCTATGGTAAATTCGAAGATTCTTCAATCTAGTGCATCGTTTTCACGTAATTTGTGAATTTTATAAGCTTAAGGACAAATGATTCAGCAAAAATCCTTGTTTTGATCCTTTCAGCATAGGTTTATAAACGACACGAACTTTAACTAACTTGTAATGTATGATAGAGATATAATACAGTCAAACCCCGTTAATACGCGCCTCGCTTAATACGCAAAACCACTTAATACGCGAATTTTCTTTAGTCCCTTGAAATACCCTTATCTTACGCATATAACCCCCCTTTAATACGCGAACCCGTTTAATACGTGAAATTTTATCTGTCCCTAGGTAGATAAACCTACGTTTGATACGCGAATGAGCTTACTTCTAAACATACGAGTTTTTGGATGAAGTATTTTCCCTAAGCATTCTATAAAACAATTATTTAATTTATTTTTTATACAACAATTATTTAAACGAAATTAAATTGAGAAATTTTTTCCGTCAAAGCCATGCGCTGACTAAATTTGGACCCCGTTCCGAGGCTAGCACAAGACTGCCCATTGAAAACTCTCCCAATGAAATCTCATAAGCAAGACGAGGCAACATAAGTGTTGTGCAAAAATTAAAGACATTATGTCTACTTTTAAAAACACATGTTTTCATTTGGGTAGCATATAAAACCAAAGTGTAAAATTTTAATGGAAATTCAAATTTTAAAAAAATACAGAATTTAGAAACTTTTAACTTATGCATTTAGGACTATCATAAGGCGCTAATTAAGAATATGTAAATTAAAAAATAATTGCTACACAACTTTTTGAAATCTGTAAAAACCTGAGTGTTTGGTCTTGGTTTAGCTCGTTTTCTATACGCATAGGCTCAAAAACGCAAATTACGCAAAGCAGGATGTACCTTCAATTCAATAATTTTCTTCCGATTTTTGCCATTTAAAAATATAAATGTAGACAAAAAGGAAATTAAATTTATAAAATCATAGAAATTTGAAGTTCATATTATGTTCATTCATTGCGGGCGCGGGCTACGCGAGTCAGATAGTTTTTATAAAAAGCAAAAATGAAAAAAACTTATGTAACTTAAGAAATTATGTAACCTCCTCTCCCCTAAATTAGGGCGGTAGAATTGATAGATGGACATCAGTGCTGTGATTTTTTAAAAGAACAGAGTCGCTTGTCGCTCGGAGTATTATCTTGTCTACGATCCATCTATTCTTTAATAATCTAATTTAGCTATTTTCTAAACTATGGCGGAAGGAGCAAAACATATTAAATGAAAAGCTCTCTCCATCACTGAGAAGTTACAAATTATAAAACAACACGATGCATAAGGTATCTCAAAAATGTATGCGTTCCCCAAAGAAAAAAGCGCACCAGACTCAGCTTCAAGGACTTTGTTAAAGAATAGTAATGTCATCGTTAACCAAGCTATGGTTGGAGTAACAATGAACAAGAAAAAATAACCCCCCAAGTTTGAGGACATAGAAAAGGCTCTTCTCAAGTGGTTTGTTCAAGCGCGTTCTTCGAATATCTCAATAAGCGGCTTATTAATACAAGAAAAAGCTTCTGAAATTGCAGCAAAAATGGGATTGCTAGAGTTCAATGCCTAAATAGATGACTGTTTCGATTTAAAATTAGGTTTGGCATAAAATTGAAGCAAATAGTGTGAATCACCTAAAGTCAACATTTAAGATATTCACTGTTGGAAAATTAATGTGCTTCCGCAGCTTGTAAAAAACTACTCAAGTCAGGATATTTACAACGTGGAAGAATATGGAATTTTTTACAAAGTGACACCAAATAAAACAATGACCATAAAAGGAAAAACATGCCTATGAGGGCAAATGAGCAAAGAACCTCTTACTAGTCTGCCAGGATCCAACTCTTGTGGATCAAATAAATTAATGCTGCTGGTCATGGAGAATCAAGCAACACGCGATTATTTAAAAATGTCAAGAATTTCTCTTGCCTGTACGAATACCAGCGTAGAGCATGGATGACGGGCATCATTTTTACATCATGGTTTTGTAATTTTGATCGGCAAAAGAGAAAAAAACCGCGCCATGTGTTATTGCTTGTGGACAACTACCCTGCGCATCCAAAAGATAACGAAGACAATTTCTACCTGCAAATCTGACTAGTGTCACCCAACCAATGGACCAATAAATAATTAACAGCGCTAAAGTAAATTACAAGACTCGTGTTTTACGACGATATCTTCTCCAAATAGAACACGACAACAATCTTTCTTGTTACGAAGTCGTCTAATTACAGTCATCGACGGACGGTATGCACATGCTTACTGCAGAATGGGAGAATGTCACAACAATTACAAATTGCCTTCACAAAGCGGTTTTCGGAAGTAGCGAGGGCATCATTTACACAGAGCCAACCTCGCACCCTAATATCGAAAAAGATTAACTGGTTGCACAAGAAACTGCAGGGGAAAATTTTGTCGATTTAGACACGTTTATTAATATAGACACAGCTCTTATTACCCCCGAACTTAGAAGTCTGGATGATATCATCACTTATGGAACTGCATTGACAAACCGGATGAAGAGGAAAAACATGATGAACATGCTCTTCCGGCCCCATTCCCATTCTTCAAAGTTACAGGGCATCCAATTTCCTAAGACAATATGCGTCGAAACTTAACAAAGGATCCTCAACAAGCGAACTTTACCACTACCAAGGCTACCACATCATGATGATGGCGCGAGCAAATATCAAAGAGGCCAAAATTTATAGCTACTTTTGAAAATAGTAATGACATTATTGGCTTTTGTGACATTAATGAATTTAGTAAGGGGTTTTTTATTGACTTTGTATTATTATAAACACTGTTTATAATCGTATCTGCCTGTTCTGTATAGCTAACAAAATTTCAATTTTCTTAACATTAGTTTTAGATAACATGGTTAGTCGAAATTTTTGTGTTCAGTTTATTCAATTTTATATATTATATATAATAAATATAAATTTGAAAAGACATAAAATTATTTAGATTTTTAGTTTCCAAATGTTTCTATTTAATAAGCACATAATGATTAAAATAAATAAAGTGTCATTTTATGTCTTAAAACACTAGAAACCAACAAGAAATGTGTTTTTTCCGCATAGTTTGTTATTAGATAGACTACTCGACGGAATTTCGCGACCTTCGATTAATACGCGAATTTTGATCGGACCCCTGATTAGCGTATTAACGAGGTTCGACTGTATATATGAAAAAACCTATATCTAAAATCTCAAAATCGCGCTCCTATTTCGATACAGGCGACCAATTTCGTATAGGAGTAATGACTATATCCCTTAAACATAATTATCGTTTCCCTGTGTGATTTTAACACATTTAATTAATTTATCTGGAAATATATTTAGAGCTGTTTTTTGTGTAAGTGAATTTTTTTATAATTAAAGATGCAAGAAATTTTCTTCCCTGAGAGCTACGATACCCTAACTTTCATGAGTATCTGACATATTCCTCATAATTGATACTATATTACTTATTCAATGAAATTTTCATTTATAGATAGTAATTATAAAAGTGTTGAATTGCAAAATAACACAATTAACCCTTTAAAACAATATATAAGGTCAATGTCGCTCATTTTTGTAGCTTCTATAGATTAGTGTCACTTTTAAATAGTTTTTTACCTGTATGATATAACATTGTTCCATGTCAGAAACACATTCCAAACAAAAATATCATATGAAAATATTCTTTTGTAGCTGATAATGTATAATAATTGACACCATGAAACAAATGACATAAAGTAATATTAAGCAATCCCTCGAATAACTACTTATGCATTTTCTCAGTATTTTCATCAACTCATATTGCTGCTTTTAGGTTATTAAGGAGTAAATAAAAAAACTTTTCTACTTGTTACGATTCTGAAACTAAAAATATAGATTCCAGATACAATGTCTACATCTTAATGCATGACATATCTTTTAAACGCAGAATAAAAATTTTCTGAAAAAAAATTAATATTAGTATATATTAATCTTTTATATCATACCTTTTATATTAAACCTTTCTATTAACCTTTTTTAAGTATTGACTAAAATCACTTCATCACTTGGTTAGTTATTTACGTTAAGATCTAAGATAACCAGAACTACATGTATAATAATAATTTCATTCTTAGATATTTTTTTATTATAAATCTGATTTAATAAATCGGTAGTCCGAAGATTTTTTTCTAAATTATTTGCAAGAATACTTAGATTAATTATCAAAAATTATTGTTATGGCTTATTGAAATATCACTTTTATTACAAGAATAGAAAAAAGACGGATTGTATTACTATGTGTAACAGAAGAGTGTTTTGTTGTTACAATTTTTTCATGCATATTTTTTAATAAAAAAAGCTACAACAAGTTAAATCTTCGAGAAAATAACCACAATAAAAAATATATTAAGCTTTAACTTTTTCATTAAGCTTTCTAAATATAATTCAGCAAAAATTTTGTAATAAACAATTCTTAAGACTAGAATTGCGGTAGTGGTCATTTCAGTTGAAACCAATAATCTTTTAAAAAAAAGTTCAATATAAACTACAAATAAATAAGTAAAATAAATAAGCTAAAAATTCTTAAATACAAATTCTGGTGTTTAATATTTAAAAAAAAACTGGTAAATATTTTATCGGTTCTAGCGTTAAACGGCAAAATAAATTAATTTTACATTGGATTTTATTTAATAAAACTTTAAATAGCTGCGAGTATATGATTATATATATGGCAAATGTGGCATATTTTTCTGCAGGATAATTGTTGTTTTTGTCTTAAAAAGTATGACAGTTTTACAGTTTTAAAATATTGTATATAAAATGTAAAAGTTGTGTGAGAAACGTTAAATTAAAACTTTATAAGTTTACAAATTTACTGCTATTCCTTTATTCATCCAATAAAATCGCTTTTCTCTTCTATATGTCACATATCCTTTCAATAGGAACCATTTTCCCTTAGAAACTGTTATGATATGCATATTTCAGCGTATGAAAAGAAACTATCACAAGAATATATAATATAATTGACTTTGACAAATCAAATTATTATTCATTTTGTATCGTTCAGCAAAATTTAAATATTTATTTTGAAAATATATTTATTTAACCATACATTGACTGAATACTTAATTAATAAATAAAAGATTGTTTTTAACTGTATGTTTCATTTTTCGTTTGTCTTAGAAAAACACAATTGAATATGCTTCGTTAAATTGAAAAAAAAATTCTATCATAAAGGAATATGTTAATGAACATGTTGTATATCATAAAATCTGATATCTGGGTTTTAATTACTAAAAAAACATTTGACAGGTAAGTAATCTTTTATAAATTTTGCTTTTACTGTTAAAATGATAAGGTATTCAGGTAAGGGAAATAATCACCGAAATATTTATAAGAGTTAAAATCCTATTTTTGTGTCTGATCAAATCTAGTGGTATTCGAAAATATTTATTATCAGACGTAAGTTAGAAGCACAGTCTTAGTCTGTTAAAAATTATGGACATATTAAGATCTAAACAGTAATTATCTCATCAGTAATATATCGCAAAAGGATAGCTTATTACATCTCTTTTCAGAAAAGAATTAATTCGTGTTTAATCCACATTCTGATAAGGGCGTTTTGACACTATGTAGATAATGTTTGTTTAAATTATATATATGTTGCAGTAAATACCCGAAATTGGCCAATTCCCGAATTGGACAGCAACGTAAAAAAATGACTGTCCAATTCGCGAACTGGCCAGATGCAATTGGCCAATTCGAGAACTGGCCAGATGCGATTGTCCAATTCGCGAAATAGATGTAAGCACTCGGATTAATCATTTTTAATATAGTTGAAAGTGTCTATGAATTCAAATAGTCTAGACGTCAGCCTGTCCGTGATCTAACTTGAGTAAAGTTTTCATCGTATTTAAATTATCAATTAATTTCGATATTGAAAGGGAATTGTGTACCATTTTAGGTTAATTTAGTTGGGTTCACAAAAAATATTTCTTTTATTCTATTATTTTTTACTGTACATTTTAATGTTACATTATCTTAATTACAAAAAAAAAAAAAAAAAAAAAAAAATGGTACGTATGCATCATAGTTCGGATGTTGGCAAAGGCTTCCCGGGCAGTTCGCGAATTGGCCGGCCAAAACCCGAAATACGCTATTCATTTCATGTATTTCGGGTTTTGGCCAGGAAGCTTGACCAGTTCGGGTATTGGCCGGCCAGTTCTACAATTGGCCAGGCTCCGGGTATTGGCCGCAACATATATATGGTATAGAGTCAAGAATGTTCATTTAAAATTTCCAATAATAGACTGGAGAAGTCTATGAAAATCCCTACTTAAAATAATTTTTTGCTATCTCCTTGCATGCTTTTGAAAGAAAAGGAGGATAAGCAATATTATAAGAACTTAAGATTGGCGTATTTTAACTTTTGCAGACCCTTCTAAAAGAAATGAAACAGTAAATGTGTCTTTTACCAGTGTTAATTCTTCCATTAAAATTTCACAAAACCCCATACAGATATAATTTTTAGATTCAAAATAGATTTATATAGTATGTAGTATAATGTATTACAGTTATTATTATGAATTATAGTTACCAAAGATTACCAAAAACATGATTTTCTAAAAAGTCAAATGTGAAGTTATGAAAATTGTTTAAAACATTAAAACTACATAAAATATAAAGAAAAAAGTTAAAAATATTAAGGAAATTAAGTTGGATCTCTTGGTATATTTAGTAAATTTAGCGGTATTTATGCAGAATTTATTAAATGTGGGGTTTAATTTTGTATCGTCATGGGAACATTATCTTAGTAAACAAAAATCTTATCGGCAATTCTTTTCGAAGAGATAATTTATTATATCTCATGCAATAAAAGAATTATCCTTGAGGAAATAATCAATCTTTCTGATAACTACTTCTACGGTTTAATAGAGTTTTTCTCCAGATAAATTGACTTACTAAGATATTTATTTAATTTTATCAGAATATAACCTAAGACTAAGAGAAAAACCTGCAAAAGAATTGCCTGACGTCTTATTTATAAATGTGTATAAAAAATTAAAAATTAACCGTCAAAAATGTTTATTATCAGACGCATGTTGGAAGCACAATCTTAGACGGTTAAAAATTAGGGACATCTTCAGATCTAAACAGTAATTATCTCATCAGACATATATCTTAAGAGTCTATTTTATTACATCTCATTGCAGGAAATATTTATTTCGCATTTAATCCTCATTCCGATAAGAACGTTTTGACACTTACGTAGATACCATTTACATATGTCACGGCACATACATTTTATCAAATATGGTTATGTTTTCCACTTCTTGAATATGAGAAATATAAGATATGAATTTATATATTAGCAAATGAAAATAAAAATAAAACTATCAAAAACTATTTTATAATGAATGTTTAAACTGTATTTGTCGTATATAATCAAGATTGTCCATTTTAAATTTACAATAATACACAGAATATGTTTATGAAAACCCCACTTAAAGTAATTTTTTGTTATTTCCTTGTATGTTTTTGAAATAAAACGTAGGTTAGTAATGGTATAAAAACTTAAGAACGTTGTATTTCGACTTTTGCAGAACCTTGTAAAAGAAATTAAACAGTACATGTGTCTTTTAACCGTGTTAATTCTTCCAATAAAGTTTAACAAAAACCCGTACAGAAATATTTTTAGGTTATAATCTAAAAGAAATTTGTATAATTATAACAAATTTATATATTATTTAGTATAATGTGCTTCAATTATAGTTATCATATACATAATTTAATAAAAAGTCAAATATGTAGTTATGCATATTATTAAAAACTTTTAAAATTATGTAAAGTATGAATAAATAACTGGAAAATATTCATGAAAATAAGTTATATCTTTCGGTATGTTTAGTAAATATAGTGGTATTTGTAAAGCATTTATTAATTGTATGTTTAATTTTGTTTCGTCATGGGAACATTATCTTAGTGAACAAAAATCTTATCGGCAATTCTTCTCGAAGAGATAATTTATTATATATCATCCAATAAAAGAATTATCCTTGAGGAAATAATCAATCTTTCTGATAATGACTTCTAAGCTTTAATAGAGTTTTCATCCAAATAAATTGCTTTACTAAGATATTTATTTAATGTTATCGAAATGTAATCTAAAATTAATCGAAAACATGCAAAAGAATTGCAAGTCCTACTTATAAATATGTATAAAAATTAAAAATCAACTGTCAAAAATACTCTTAGATAAATTTTATGCATAGAGTACTTAAAATATAACTAAATTATTCATTTAAAAATTCTTCAAATATGTAGACCGAGAACTGGTATAATGAGATTTACTTAGGTATGATAGTTGATAAAGAATGAAAACATTATTGTTTTTGGTAGTCTTGCTGTACACAATTGCTGACATCTTATTTCCCTCTACTGACAAGCGCGTATAAATACGTTCACTAAGCTGAAAGTTTCTCTGCAACACAAGCATTATTTAAAGTAATATAATAATGTTAATCTAGTATATTTTTAACAATTTGAACAATGAGTAATGATCTCAGTAATAATATTCATATTTCTTCATATAATATTAGGAGCATCTTCTATCTTTTTTTTTTTTTTTTCATTTAAAACAAAATTTAGAGAAAACAACATTACAATTTTACTCTTTTTGCAAGATTTTCAGATGGTTAATGGCGTTATGAATGAAGGCTTTTAAGAAGGTGGAAACATATAGTCCAGTGTCTATCAGTTGCGATTGAAGTAACTAAGGTGGTTTTCATAAGATGGTTACTGACTTTTTTAATTGGATTCAAAGTTTCTGATTTCCGCATATGAAACCTTCCATCAGAAAGCTTAAATAGAAAATTTGGTCTTATTTTAGTACCTGATTTATGGGAAATTTCCTCTCACAAATATGTTAAAAAAAATTCTATTTATTTTTACTGGTATCAGTTTGTTTAAGTATTATAATCTTTTTAATGTCACTGACAGGATGTTTTATTATTTGTCACAATGTGGCGCAAGTACTACCATAAAATTAAAATCTTACCAGTAAAAATGAATATATATTATTTTGAATAATTTTAATTGAAATTTTCCATTAACAAGACGTTTAAATAAAGAGAAATTTTCTGTTTAAATTTATTAATCGAAATATGCTGCCGTGGTAATGAACCCTCTAACCCCTCTATCTTTCTCCTGTGGCAGACTAGCAGCGTGTCTTGTAGCTTTTTCTTTTCATTAATCTGTGAAAAAAGGCTCTCCAGCAAAGCAGACGATTTAAGCAGCTATTAATTCCTATGCAGCCAGACGAAATGCCGCAGAAAAGAACTGAACTGAAGATAATGTATGATGGAATGTTTTTGTTGGTTGTTGAAAGAAGAATGTCGAATTAAGACGACTTCCCGCATAAGATGTAATTGATTAATTAGAGTTTATGATTGTTTAATTTTGTAAATAGATTTTTGTAAATATTTCCTTCGTAAATAATTTAACAGTTTAATATAAATTTTAAAAGGTTAAACGGTGTCAGACTCCATTACATGTCTTTGAGTTAATGATGATTTTGAAAGAACTTTAAGAAGAAATCCATATATATCCCGTCAGTAGTCGCGTGTCGGTCTTTTCGCCGCCCGTATAACTTATCTTCTCCTAACTTATATCACATTACAAATACAACGGACATCTACCATGTAGCTGACTTCGAAGCTTTCTTGACCACCTTAGTGAAGTAACAGGACACCTTTGTTTTTCTTTCAGGTACATTTTTTGAAACAAAGTTGAAATTGGCGAAAAAGTCTGCGTAAAAATCATTAATGTGAGTTCATTTTTACTTTTTCCAATTACTCCAGATCTCATGAATAAAATGCATAATTTAAGAAAACTGTAAATTTAAATCTTCGTTGTAATGTTATTTTCGTATATTAGGTGAAAAATATTTCTTATTTTACATATTTGGTATGTGGGGGGCCAGCGGCGAAAAGACCGATCGCGACTAATGACGTTGTGAAAAAAGTCGCGACTATTCGCGGGATATATATATATATATATATATATATATAATTTAACTTTTGAAGTACTGAATTTTGAATGTTTATAATTCGAAAACTTGTCATTCAAGTGACTTAACATTTGATTTCTAGGCATAGTTTGATATAAAATTTGAAATATTTTATTAACACTTTGACGTGCAAGATACTTCTATTCATAAAATGTCGAAATGAATGACTGACGCCGGAATTTATTATTTCAAATTTCGTATTGCTTTTGAAAAAAAATAAGTTTGTGTTCATTTTAATATATAGATGCCACCCTAAACAAAACTTAGGCACATCATTTAAAAGTAGACTTTATTTCCAATCATTCGTTACAAGTAACTTTCTTTTAGGATAATTTGATGAGGCAGCAATACGGTATATTTACTTTTTTTTTTTTTTAAAGAATGTACATCCTGATAGGCTACGAGTTCTTCAATTACACCCTGAACATCTATTGAATTTGCAAAATTTGAACAATCATCTTGAACACATAATGCAATCATACATTTGACTACATCAATTTTCACGACAGTTTATATTTTAACCCTTTATCTACTGATGGTACTTATAAGTATAATAAAAATTACTTATTGTAAAATTCTTTTAATACGTCCATTAATTGTAATACTGTTTAAAGTGAGTTACAGATACGTTACTTTATTTTGTTCCAAAAGCATTATTGGTTACACAAAACAAAAATATTTTTAAAAGGATAATTTATTTTGCCTTTGTATCTTTTCAGCTTTCTTGGCACTGAGGGAGGGGGATGGGAATTTTTCAATTCGAAAATATTTCTATATTTATATTGTAATAACATCATATTTGTACATTTTATAATTCAAGAAAACACTAATAAAACAATTTAAAGTAAAAGATTTGAGTTACGTTACAAATATTGCACAAAATACCTGTAAATTCAATTTTAATTTATCTTTCTAAATCTTTCAATCCTTCTATAATACTTCAAAAGTTTATTAAATGATTATGTAAATCTTTTTATTTAGTTTAAACAATTTGTGTAAAATGCTTTAGAATGTAAAATTTTCAAGAATTCATACTGTTGTAGATAAAGAATTAAAAAATACAACCTAACACGACTCACCGTTAGATTGCGTTGTCAGGTTCTTTCAAAGACGACACAGATGTATACTTCTTCGTAAAAATTATTCTCACACAGGATATTTCTCAGATGCAGAATACATTTCAAAAGGCTACTCACTTTCTGAAATATGCGTTTTTATAATGAAATTCTGACATTGGCAAAATTTAGGATTACGGTCATCTGATAACTATTGAAAACAGTTATACATGTATTACAGAGACTTGGAAAAATTATCTTGAATATGTTAAAAAATTGGATTACGCATCAAAAGTTACATAAGTTTTTTTTTTTTTTTTCAATATTTGTAATTGGATTGCGTAACGTATAATAGAAACAGTAAAAATTGATGCACTTTTTTATGTATCGTCCATAGAGGGTTTTTTTTTTTTCAATTAGTTTTTGTTATTTTCAGACAAAATGTTTGGTTTTCACCAAATTTGATACCGAAGTACCAATTATATGGGTAGTTTATAAGTTTAAAAAAATGGTGAATGGATGTAATCGATGAAAATAGCACTGATTTACTGACATTAAACACTTTTATCTTAGAAACTTTTACAATAATAATCCTCTCGCGAAATCTTGTTTTGATCCATTATTCTTGTTGAAAGTCTATTACACTGTATAATTCTTCCAATTTTTTTTTGTAAAAATAAAATAAAATAAAGTAATGTCGTATCTTTGTCAAGATATGGTAATGTGAAGTGCCAGTCTTTTCAGATGCTTCATGTTATTAGAAAGTCTGTTTGTCATATCAATGACACGGATTCGAGTCCCATTTTTGACACTTTTTTACTTTGCTGTCTGTATGACTTTTCAAAATTAATTTTACAAATACTATTAAAAGTCAGATTACTGGAAAATTTGAAAATATTTGTAATCTCATAATTTTATTTTTAAATGTAAACAAAAACTGAATATGCGCCTTTTTATATAACCAATCCTATGATTGAAATAATGTTGTGATTTCAACTGTTAAAATTTGCTTTTTTTCTATATCTTCTAGTTTTAAGAAGCATCAATTAAACACGTACGGAAAATTTATTTTATAATTATATGTTTTATAAACACTATAATATAGGAAGATGTTTTTAATGTAGAAAAATATAACATAAATCGGTAGAAAATATGCAATAACTTGTTCTGATTTGTTAACGATTTCAAAAAAGAAAAAGTTGTTTAATTTATAAATTTTCCAAAAATACATCTGCAGGATGTAAAGAAGAATTCATATAAACAACATTTCTTTTCCTGTCGGGAATTTTCAAAAAATCTGCCGTGCATCTTTTACAGATCATTAATAGATATTTTAAATTTGGAATATTGATCTCTCAGATGTTACAAAAACTCAAGTAAAGATTTTTAAAATCAATGAACATATCTGACATACACGCATCCTGAATAAACAGTGGTACATAAAAAATAAAATTAATATTATTTTATTAATCTTAAATGATTAAAACCAGTTATGCAACAAAAAGCAGAATAATGTGTATTTTCGTTCGTAACTATATTATGTATTTGTAGGTTAAGTATTGTTTTTAGATTGAACTGTTTAAATTGTTCCTATTGAGATAGATCAAACCGTATATAAAACAAATTAAAACCCTCTGTTAATCTTGCATAGTACAAAACTTTCATGGATTTTTCTATGTATTTTGTTTTAAATGCTAAAAAAAAAGTTTTTTTTTTCCCAATACTATTTATAAAAAAAATATTATGAATAAGAATGTAATACTTGAGAGTATTAATTTTTATGCAGTGTATTTATTACATTACATTAAATCAGAGAATTATATTACTTAAAATAACAGCGAAAGAGCGTAGTGGACTTTTTAACACGGGCTTGTGAATGACAGAGCTAAAGCGACCCCGGAGGCTTGGAATCTATTAATTTTATTTCTTCATTTCTGTTTTCTGTTTTCTTTTTCTTCTTTTTACGCACGAAAATAAAATTTTACGCCAATGGAATTTATGTTAAATTTGAAGATGTAAAAAAATGTGTTTCTAAAGTAAATTGTTTCTTTCCAATGAAATTATTTTAAAATTTTTCCGGAAAAGTCAATTTATAACAATATTATTTTCACTATTGTTTAAAATAAAATATAATTTCAATTTCTTTTTATAAATGACGAAAAGGACATAAAGTCTTTTCAGATGGTTCTGTTATTAGAAAGTCTGTGTGTCATATCGATGACACGGATTCGAGTCCTGTTTGGGACACTTTTTCACTTTGCTGTCTGTATGACTTTTCAAAATTAAATTTACAAATATTATTAAAAGTCAGATTACTAGAAAATTTGAAAATATTTGTAATCTCATAATTTCCTTTTTAAATGTAAACAAAAACAGAATATGCGCCTCTTTATATAACCTATACGATGATTGAAATAATGTTGTGATTTCAACTGTTAAAATTTGCTTTTTCTCTATATCTTCTAGTTTTAAGAAGCATCAATTAAACACGTACGGAAAATTTATTTTTATAATTATATGCTTTATAAACACTATAATATAGGAAGATGGTTTTAATGTAGAAAAATATAACATAAATCGGAAGAAAATATGCAATAACGTATTCTGATTTGTTAACGATTTCAAAAAAAAAAAAAAAAAAAAAAAAAGTTGTTTAATTTATAAATTTTCCAAAAATACATCTGCAAGATGTAAAGAAGAATTCATATAAACAATATTTCTTTTGCTGCCGGGAATTTTCAAAAAATCTGCCGTGCATATTTACAGATGATTAATAGATATTTTCAATTTGGAATATTTGTCTCTCAGATGTTACAAAAACTCAAGTAAAGATTCTTAAAATCAACGAACATATATGACATACACGCATCCTGAATAAACAGTGATACATAAAAAATAAAATTAATATTATTTTATTATTCTTAAATGTTTAAAACCAGTTATGCAACAAAAAGCAGAATAATGTGTATTTTCGTTCGTAACTATATTATGTTTTTGTAGGTTAAGTATTGTTTTTAGATTGAACTGTCTAAATTGTTCCTATTGAGATAGATCAAACCGTATATAAAACAAATTAAAACCCTCTGTTAATCTTGCATAGTACAAAACTTTCATGGATTTTTCTATGTATTTTGTTTTAAATGCTAAAAAAAAAGTTTTTTTTTCCCAATACTATTTATAAAAAAAATATTATGAATAAGAATGTAATACTTGAGAGTATTAATTTTTATGCAGTGTATTTATTACATTACATTAAATCAGAGAATTATATTACTTAAAATAACAGCGAAAGAGCGTAGTGGACTTTTTAACACGGGCTTGTGAATGACAGAGCTAAAGCGACCCCGGAGGCTTGGAATCTATTAATTTTATTTCTTCATTTCTGTTTTCTGTTTTCTTTTTCTTCTTTTTACGCACGAAAATAAAATTTTACGCCAATGGAATTTATGTTAAATTTGAAGATGTAAAAAAATGTGTTTCTAAAGTAAATTGTTTCTTTCCAATCAAATTATTTTAAAATTTTTCCGGAAAAGTCAATTTATAACAATATTATTTTCACTATTGTTTAAAATAAAATATAATTTCAATTTCTTTTTATAAATGACGAAAAGGACATAAAGTCTTTTCAGATGGTTCTGTTATTAGAAAGTCTGTGTGTCATATCGATGACACGGATTCGAGTCCTGTTTGGGACACTTTTTCACTTTGCTGTCTGTATGACTTTTCAAAATTAAATTTACAAATATTATTAAAAGTCAGATTACTAGAAAATTTGAAAATATTTGTAATCTCATAATTTCCTTTTTAAATGTAAACAAAAACAGAATATGCGCCTCTTTATATAACCTATACGATGATTGAAATAATGTTGTGATTTCAACTGTTAAAATTTGCTTTTTCTCTATATCTTCTAGTTTTAAGAAGCATCAATTAAACACGTACGGAAAATTTATTTTTATAATTATATGCTTTATAAACACTATAATATAGGAAGATGGTTTTAATGTAGAAAAATATAACATAAATCGGAAGAAAATATGCAATAACGTATTCTGATTTGTTAACGATTTCAAAAAAAAAAAAAAAAAAAAAAAAAAAGTTGTTTAATTTATAAATTTTCCAAAAATACATCTGCAAGATGTAAAGAAGAATTCATATAAACAATATTTCTTTTGCTGCCGGGAATTTTCAAAAAATCTGCCGTGCATATTTACAGATGATTAATAGATATTTTCAATTTGGAATATTTGTCTCTCAGATGTTACAAAAACTCAAGTAAAGATTCTTAAAATCAACGAACATATATGACATACACGCATCCTGAATAAACAGTGATACATAAAAAATAAAATTAATATTATTTTATTATTCTTAAATGTTTAAAACCAGTTATGCAACAAAAAGCAGAATAATGTGTATTTTCGTTCGTAACTATATTATGTTTTTGTAGGTTAAGTATTGTTTTTAGATTGAACTGTCTAAATTGTTCCTATTGAGATAGATCAAACCGTATATAAAACAAATTAAAACCCTCTGTTAATCTTGCATAGTACAAAACTTTCATGGATTTTTCTATGTATTTTGTTTTAAATGCTAAAAAAAAAGTTTTTTTTTCCCAATACTATTTATAAAAAAAATATTATGAATAAGAATGTAATACTTGAGAGTATTAATTTTTATGCAGTGTATTTATTACATTACATTAAATCAGAGAATTATATTACTTAAAATAACAGCGAAAGAGCGTAGTGGACTTTTTAACACGGGCTTGTGAATGACAGAGCTAAAGCGACCCCGGAGGCTTGGAATCTATTAATTTTATTTCTTCATTTCTGTTTTCTGTTTTCTTTTTCTTCTTTTTACGCACGAAAATAAAATTTTACGCCAATGGAATTTATGTTAAATTTGAAGATGTAAAAAAATGTGTTTCTAAAGTAAATTGTTTCTTTCCAATCAAATTATTTTAAAATTTTTCCGGAAAAGTCAATTTATAACAATATTATTTTCACTATTGTTTAAAATAAAATATAATTTCAATTTCTTTTTATAAATGACGAAAAGGACATAAAGTCTTTTCAGATGGTTCTGTTATTAGAAAGTCTGTGTGTCATATCGATGACACGGATTCGAGTCCTGTTTGGGACACTTTTTCACTTTGCTGTCTGTATGACTTTTCAAAATTAAATTTACAAATATTATTAAAAGTCAGATTACTAGAAAATTTGAAAATATTTGTAATCTCATAATTTCCTTTTTAAATGTAAACAAAAACAGAATATGCGCCTCTTTATATAACCTATACGATGATTGAAATAATGTTGTGATTTCAACTGTTAAAATTTGCTTTTTCTCTATATCTTCTAGTTTTAAGAAGCATCAATTAAACACGTACGGAAAATTTATTTTTATAATTATATGCTTTATAAACACTATAATATAGGAAGATGGTTTTAATGTAGAAAAATATAACATAAATCGGAAGAAAATATGCAATAACGTATTCTGATTTGTTAACGATTTCAAAAAAAAAAAAAAAAAGTTGTTTAATTTATAAATTTTCCAAAAATACATCTGCAAGATGTAAAGAAGAATTCATATAAACAATATTTCTTTTGCTGCCGGGAATTTTCAAAAAATCTGCCGTGCATATTTACAGATGATTAATAGATATTTTCAATTTGGAATATTTGTCTCTCAGATGTTACAAAAACTCAAGTAAAGATTCTTAAAATCAACGAACATATATGACATACACGCATCCTGAATAAACAGTGATACATAAAAAATAAAATTAATATTATTTTATTATTCTTAAATGTTTAAAACCAGTTATGCAACAAAAAGCAGAATAATGTGTATTTTCGTTCGTAACTATATTATGTTTTTGTAGGTTAAGTATTGTTTTTAGATTGAACTGTCTAAATTGTTCCTATTGAGATAGATCAAACCGTATATAAAACAAATTAAAACCCTCTGTTAATCTTGCATAGTACAAAACTTTCATGGATTTTTCTATGTATTTTGTTTTAAATGCTAAAAAAAAAGTTTTTTTTTCCCAATACTATTTATAAAAAAAATATTATGAATAAGAATGTAATACTTGAGAGTATTAATTTTTATGCAGTGTATTTATTACATTACATTAAATCAGAGAATTATATTACTTAAAATAACAGCGAAAGAGCGTAGTGGACTTTTTAACACGGGCTTGTGAATGACAGAGCTAAAGCGACCCCGGAGGCTTGGAATCTATTAATTTTATTTCTTCATTTCTGTTTTCTGTTTTCTTTTTCTTCTTTTTACGCACGAAAATAAAATTTTACGCCAATGGAATTTATGTTAAATTTGAAGATGTAAAAAAATGTGTTTCTAAAGTAAATTGTTTCTTTCCAATCAAATTATTTTAAAATTTTTCCGGAAAAGTCAATTTATAACAATATTATTTTCACTATTGTTTAAAATAAAATATAATTTCAATTTCTTTTTATAAATGACGAAAAGGACATAAAGTCTTTTCAGATGGTTCTGTTATTAGAAAGTCTGTGTGTCATATCGATGACACGGATTCGAGTCCTGTTTGGGACACTTTTTCACTTTGCTGTCTGTATGACTTTTCAAAATTAAATTTACAAATATTATTAAAAGTCAGATTACTAGAAAATTTGAAAATATTTGTAATCTCATAATTTCCTTTTTAAATGTAAACAAAAACAGAATATGCGCCTCTTTATATAACCTATACGATGATTGAAATAATGTTGTGATTTCAACTGTTAAAATTTGCTTTTTCTCTATATCTTCTAGTTTTAAGAAGCATCAATTAAACACGTACGGAAAATTTATTTTTATAATTATATGCTTTATAAACACTATAATATAGGAAGATGGTTTTAATGTAGAAAAATATAACATAAATCGGAAGAAAATATGCAATAACGTATTCTGATTTGTTAACGATTTCAAAAAAAAAAAAAAAAAAAAAAAAAAAAGTTGTTTAATTTATAAATTTTCCAAAAATACATCTGCAAGATGTAAAGAAGAATTCATATAAACAATATTTCTTTTGCTGCCGGGAATTTTCAAAAAATCTGCCGTGCATATTTACAGATGATTAATAGATATTTTCAATTTGGAATATTTGTCTCTCAGATGTTACAAAAACTCAAGTAAAGATTCTTAAAATCAACGAACATATATGACATACACGCATCCTGAATAAACAGTGATACATAAAAAATAAAATTAATATTATTTTATTATTCTTAAATGTTTAAAACCAGTTATGCAACAAAAAGCAGAATAATGTGTATTTTCGTTCGTAACTATATTATGTTTTTGTAGGTTAAGTATTGTTTTTAGATTGAACTGTCTAAATTGTTCCTATTGAGATAGATCAAACCGTATATAAAACAAATTAAAACCCTCTGTTAATCTTGCATAGTACAAAACTTTCATGGATTTTTCTATGTATTTTGTTTTAAATGCTAAAAAAAAAGTTTTTTTTTCCCAATACTATTTATAAAAAAAATATTATGAATAAGAATGTAATACTTGAGAGTATTAATTTTTATGCAGTGTATTTATTACATTACATTAAATCAGAGAATTATATTACTTAAAATAACAGCGAAAGAGCGTAGTGGACTTTTTAACACGGGCTTGTGAATGACAGAGCTAAAGCGACCCCGGAGGCTTGGAATCTATTAATTTTATTTCTTCATTTCTGTTTTCTGTTTTCTTTTTCTTCTTTTTACGCACGAAAATAAAATTTTACGCCAATGGAATTTATGTTAAATTTGAAGATGTAAAAAAATGTGTTTCTAAAGTAAATTGTTTCTTTCCAATCAAATTATTTTAAAATTTTTCCGGAAAAGTCAATTTATAACAATATTATTTTCACTATTGTTTAAAATAAAATATAATTTCAATTTCTTTTTATAAATGACGAAAAGGACATAAAGTCTTTTCAGATGGTTCTGTTATTAGAAAGTCTGTGTGTCATATCGATGACACGGATTCGAGTCCTGTTTGGGACACTTTTTCACTTTGCTGTCTGTATGACTTTTCAAAATTAAATTTACAAATATTATTAAAAGTCAGATTACTAGAAAATTTGAAAATATTTGTAATCTCATAATTTCCTTTTTAAATGTAAACAAAAACAGAATATGCGCCTCTTTATATAACCTATACGATGATTGAAATAATGTTGTGATTTCAACTGTTAAAATTTGCTTTTTCTCTATATCTTCTAGTTTTAAGAAGCATCAATTAAACACGTACGGAAAATTTATTTTTATAATTATATGCTTTATAAACACTATAATATAGGAAGATGGTTTTAATGTAGAAAAATATAACATAAATCGGAAGAAAATATGCAATAACGTATTCTGATTTGTTAACGATTTCAAAAAAAAAAAAAAAAAAAAAAAGTTGTTTAATTTATAAATTTTCCAAAAATACATCTGCAAGATGTAAAGAAGAATTCATATAAACAATATTTCTTTTGCTGCCGGGAATTTTCAAAAAATCTGCCGTGCATATTTACAGATGATTAATAGATATTTTCAATTTGGAATATTTGTCTCTCAGATGTTACAAAAACTCAAGTAAAGATTCTTAAAATCAACGAACATATATGACATACACGCATCCTGAATAAACAGTGATACATAAAAAATAAAATTAATATTATTTTATTATTCTTAAATGTTTAAAACCAGTTATGCAACAAAAAGCAGAATAATGTGTATTTTCGTTCGTAACTATATTATGTTTTTGTAGGTTAAGTATTGTTTTTAGATTGAACTGTCTAAATTGTTCCTATTGAGATAGATCAAACCGTATATAAAGCAAATTAAAACCCTCTGTCAATCTTGCATAGAAAAAAAACTGTCATGGATTTTTCTATGTATTTTGTTTTAAATGCTAAAAAAAAGTTTTTTTTTCCAATACTAATTATAAAAAAAATTTAAGAATAAAAATGTAATACTTGAGAGCATTAATTTTTATGCAGTGTATTTATTGCATTTCATTAAATCAGAGAATTATATTACTTAAAATAACAGCGAAAGAGCGTAGTGGACTTTTTAACACGGGCTTGTCAATGACAGAGTTAAAGCGACCCCGGAGGCTTGGAATCTATTAATTTTATTTCTTCATTTCTGTTTTCTTTTTCTTCTTTTTACGCACGAAAATAAAATTTTGCGCCAATGGAATTTATGTTAAATTTGAAGTTGTAAAAAAATGTGTTTCTAAAGTAAATTGTTTCTTTCCAATCGAATTATTTTAAAATTTTCCTGGAAAAGTCAATTTATAACAATATTATTTTCACTATCAATTTCTACCTTTTTCCTCAAAAAAAAAAAAAAAAATTAATTGCCAACTTTACAGGAAGGTAATTTAAGCCAGAAAAAATAAATGCACAAAAACTAATTGAAATTTTAAATTTCTAATATCGCTTTTTACACCAGTGTATTAATATGAATAATTGGTGCATAATCAAGTAATCCATATTTTAGTAGCTGTAGCAGTAAAATATAATGAGCCATTTCATGAGTCATTTCATGAAATATTTTTAAAAATCGGTTTCTAAATTCATTTCATAATGGTTATCTATCAATATATATACATGGCTGATAAATATTCATACATACACGCATGGCTTTCAATATATAATTTAATGTTAAATGAAATAATGATTTATTCTTAATATAGTTATATTGTTTTGCCCAATTCTTCACACTGTAAAATATTACAATATTTTGAACCCCTAGGCTTTTCCGCAGGTTTCATATGACACAAAATAAAAGATCAAGCTATCTTTATAGAAAAATGTTGAGTTCAACAATTTATACGACGGGAATATTTTCCAATTGTCGTCAAGTGCCTATGACGATGAAATTCCGCCTTTCAAGCAAAGATTAAGTTTTACTATCCCTTTGGCCTTGATGAATCATGAAAATGAAGAGAGTTCTTTAGTGCTTAAAGGGTATGTTAAATAAAGTTACGTTATAGTAATCGGTAAAATGCAATACTTATTGATTTCTGTATTGATTCTTCCGGAAGTCAGATTTCTATGAAATGATTTGTAGTTTTATATAAATTTTAAAACTAACACTATTATTCATGCATATAAATATATGTATATATACATATATTTCGCAAGTATGTAAGATATATTTATAAACAATATTTCAAATTTTTCGCATATATATTACATACAGAGTGTCTTAAAACTTATTGATTATATTCAATACAAAATCAATCAATTAAGGTAAAGGAGTACAATTTGTATATTCAATACAAAATCAATCAATTAAGGTAAAGGAGTACAATTTGGAGTAAAATTATTTTTTGTTCAAAAGTTATCTTCAATTGAGTGAAAATAATTAGTTCCAAAAACTATTCATTGATAGTGCCACTTTTTCATATGTTTGACTACAAACATCCGTTTATTCTCTTTTTCACAGTAGTTTCGACGCTATGACGCAGAAATGAGGACTTCTAGCTCTAAAGCTAATTGTGTATGGTGATACTTCGAAATGAAATCGAAACTAATTTTGAAAATCAGTAAGGAAAAAAAAATCAAACGAAAGATGCGGTCAAGTGTGATCAATATTTTGAATTAGTTTTTTATGCACCTGAAGAAAACTTTTCATCTTCAAAAGCCAATTACAGAATTTTAGTTAAGGAAAAAAGTTAGAAATTAAAAATTATCATCTTGACGATGATATATTATGATAATAGTAAGAAATTGAAATGGCTATTGTACTAAAAAATATCAGCATTATGGAAAAACGTTTATAAATATTATTGAAAATATGATTAAAAATCGAAATTAGGAGCTTAGAATTATTTTTACGAAGGTTTCTGTAAATGCACATTATTAAAAAAAATTAAAATCTAAAGTGAAATTTTATATTTTCCCTCATCGCTTTTTGATATGACTACATATGCATGCCATTTTTTATGATAGGTGCTATCAGAATTTTTTACTTCTATAATTGAGTACCCCGCTAACAGGCGTATCATATAAATTATATTATACCATCATTTCATATTTCAGAATTTATCATGATTGAAAATAATTATTCTCAGTCATTACAAAGTATGTTTTGATTACATATTAAGCGATTTTTTATAAATTTGTACTTTTTCAATTAATTAGTTTGTAAAAGGCACATTCAGTGCATTAATGGATCTGACCACAAATTCAGGGACTTCAGATGTTATTTGCAAATTAGTTTTCCAATATACATAATCATGTTTTTTTGGTATCAGAATTTGATTTTTTTCACTTATGTCGGAAAAAATGTTATATGTGTTGATTTTTTGCATCTTTGCAACGACATATCTCAATCTTTTTTAAAACCACTTAGACGAACATAAGATTTTTACCACTCCCCCCCCCCTTTTTTTTCATTTTTCTTACATTTATTTTTTTCAGTTTTGTGTTAGTATAAATCGTCTAAGGATTTTGGAAATAAAGATTATTCTTACGGCTATTCATGCGGTTACATATTAATGTTATTCGTACAAATCTCGCAATTAAAAAAAAGGCCTTTGTCAAATGATGTTTAAATTATCAGTTTATTATGTATTATTTCTTAATTCCCAGGTTACAGCGATATTTTCCGTTTTCATTAGTCAGTTTTTTTATGCATTCCGGATAAATCATCCATAATCAAATAGCTTTCAAATTAACCTAATAAATACAATTCTAAAGGCATTTTTTTAAGCGAAACTTTCATGATGAATTCCTCAGAAAAATTCATATGATTATCAGCAACAAACATATAGCGCAACTTTGCATTTCATCTAGAGGATTTTTGCAATTTTGATAAAAATTGGTTGGATTTCTTTCTTTCTAATGTTTCTATTCAAGTGTACTTTTCTTTAATATCATTTACGATTCAGATACAAGAATATTTATCAGAAAAACTTTAATGCATATAACCGATGCACACCATTAACTAAAAACTTCCAATGCATCCAGATTTCCGTAATTCTATTTATGAATTGGAAGAAGTCGATTTCCTTTTGACTAACTTCATGCTGAGTCGCTCCTTCTCCTGTGTTTAAGTGAACTAAAAATGAAATGACACACTCTGAAAGATTAATGATTTTGAAACTCGATAATGTGTCTTATTTGAATAATGAAATTTAGCCTTTTTTCTTCCATTTTTACAAGTCTCATTTAAAATTTAACTGCGATTTTTGGCATCATATTTAATACTATTATGTATTGTTTGGTAGGATTTGGGTATGAAGTTATAATATATGTTAGTTTAATATAAAAGAAACTTCATTTTCATTGAAAATGTTTATCAATAATGATACAATTTGTATCCTAGATATAAAAAAACACAAAGAAATATGCTTATAATATTATAAATTTGAACGTGAGGCCGAAAATTTGTATGAACTCAAGATTAAAACAAATGAATTAATATGCTTGTATCTTTGGATATAAATACAGACAGGTTGGTTGGTTGATTGGAGTTTTATGGCGCAAAGTCAGTTTTGAGACATGCTGCGCCAAGAAAAAGTCATAATAGGAACAAAAAATTAAGAATAAGCGATAATATGCATAATTAAAACAATTCAAAAAGTCCACATTCCCCAGTTAAAATACATAAAATTACAGATAATATATCTTTAAATATAGACAATGCACAATAAATAAAAAAACAAAATAAAGAAAGCAAAGATTAAAAGAATAACAGGTAAAATTAATAAGGCCAATATTAAACACAAGATGCAATTAAGAAAGTAAAAAAATCGCAATAATTATTAAAACAAAATCAAAGTACAAGATGATGCACAAGTTATACACAAAAACAATTTTAAAGGACACAATTAAAAAATATATAAACTCAACTAGGTAGATATTCGTCAAAAACAACATTCCTTTCTGTACTCAAGTCGTAAGATTCTTCCATGGGCTCTTCCGCGCAATTATGTAGTTGTTTGGGGTCTTTAAAATTTGTAATAGACAGGTTATGGTGTGACTTGCGTTGTTTTTTTCTAACAGTTTACCACTGATGAAGCATCGAACAGTCTTACTCTCTTTCGTTTTTTGGGTCGGTTTCACAGCTTGAACAGTATTAGGTTTCTGTTGGTAAGATGCAGAATGATCAATAGTTTTTTTTTTATTAGAAGTAACAGTTTTAGTCTTTTGATACGTATTAGGTCCCGGGAGATTAGAAGCAGATGGATCAGGTTTTTTTTATTAGATATAGTTGTTAAATACAGCCAGGAAAATAACACAAGTTATATGCTTTAATATAAATGGAACTTATTTTTCTTTGAAAATATTATTCACGATAACATGTTTGTCTTAAATAATATCACATTTTATTTCTAAATTAAATTGTTTTTAGATTCGGGTGTCACTGGATTTTTTTCAAAATTTCAGTCATGGAATTGATTTGTCTGATAAATGATTTAATGAATTGCTTTCTTTTTAATGTTTATATCCAGGTGTAATTTTCTCTAATATCGTTTTAATGCAGAACATTTCTCAGTAAAACTCTAATACTTATAACCGATGTACAACATTAACCAAAAATTCCCAATGTATTTAGGCTTCCGTAAGTCTATTTGTGTATCGGAAGAACTCGATTTCCTTTTGACCAACTTCTTGCTGAATCGCTTTTTCTTCTGATTTCAAGTCAACTGAAAAAAAAAAAAAAAAGACGAGTTGAACGATTAAAGATTTTAGAAATCGATAACGTGTCTACTTTGGACAATGGAACTTTGTAGATTATATGTAGAAGAGAGTGGGGATACTTGAGCATAGGGGATGCTTGAGACACCCCTATTATCTCTACAGTTGTTTAATTTTTCTTTCTAAAATTGACAATATGGTAAAATATTTATAGTTCTGAACATGTAAAAAAGAAATCACACACCTTGGTACCATTTTGAAAGTATAGTGATTGTTCTTCCCCTCTCTGAAGTAAGCATTTAGGTGCATGGGTTTTTTACTTTTATTTATTTATTTATTTATTTATTTATTTTGTAATCAAAGTTTTTTTAAAAATTGCAACTATATACACAAATTTAATAAGTATAATTTTAATTGTTTTTTAATCATAAATAGTTCTAATAGCTGCATTCTTTATTTAATAAAACTCTGATAAACAAAAACAGTGATAGTGGGGATACTTGAGCCAGTGAGATTGGAGATACTTGAGCCATGGCTCAACCATCTCCACTAGGAAATTAGACATGGGTGAAGCAAACAAAAAAATAACATTGCATCCTTATATTCACTAATAGATTTTTATTGGATAAAAGGGAGAATAATTTTTCATTTTATTTATTTTTTCTTAAAAAAAAGACCAAAAAATGTTTAAAAATGTATTTTTCTTAATGAAAATATCCATTTTATTTTTCATTTTGACTAACAAAATAGACTGTCTAGATAAATGTAAACATAGTTTTCAATTTAACTTTTATTAAATTAAAATAACTTTTTAAAACTGTTTTACAGGTTATAATCTCTAATACTTTAATTAGTTAGGTCCAACATATTAAAATATTTATTGTTTTAATATAATATATTAAGATTAATATTTTATATTTAAATTGTAACCTCTGTTGCTGTAACTTTTTTTAAACTAAGTAAATTGAAGAAGAATTGGTAAAAAGAGCGCACAAAAATCAAAGTTAAAATTTACCAGCATGGATCTAAAAGGGAAGACAAAATCTTTTCCTGTGAAATCAAAAAAAGTGTTTGAAATAGTAAAATGATACATCTGGCTTAAATTCCGACAGCTACTCAATTAAAAGCATGAGTTCTACTATATCATTAGAGGAAAATTTTGTCAAAGATGGTGATGATATGAAAAGAAAAACTTCTATTGATGACTGGTTACTAATAAAATATGCCGGAAAAAACTGCAAAAAGGTTTGTTGGACAAGTGATTAGTATCTTGAAAATGGAATTTACCCGAAGAATTGCAGATTTCAAATTTAAATGGCTCTGAACTGAGGATGTTTCTGCCATCGACATAACTCAAGTTGAAATGATCCTTCGACCACCAGTTCTAACGACAACAAGTGATCGTATTAATAGTTTTGTTTTCTCAATTGGTTTTGATGGACTTTATGTATAAAAATTTATCAATCTGTAAAATGTTTGTGGAAAAATAAAGCGAAAAAATTACTTTTGTAGGTATTTTTCCGTACAAGTATCCCTTTCATGGAAATACTTGAGCCACGATGTAAAACAAAAAGTAAAAATTTATTAGACATAGAAAAATAGTTCAAATTAATTGAAAATGGTTTTCAGTTGAAGAAAAAACATCAAATTTTAATTTTCAATATTTTATTTTATTCTAAGAAATTATAAAAAATTAAAAAAAAAAAAATAAATAAAAAAATGTCTCAAGTATCCCCATCTTTCCCTATTTTACATTTCACCGTGATTTCATGCATCACAATTAATGTTGTTATATATCATTTTTTAGGATTTCGGTATAAAGGTATATAACAGATGATGGTTTAATATAAATAAAACTTCTTTTTCTTTTAAAAAGTTATTCTATAATGATAAAATGTGTGAATTAAAGTAGAAAACAACAACGTTTATTTTAAAAATATAATAAATGCAAAATTTTGTCAGAAATTTGAATAAAATAAATATTAAAATAAATGAATTAATATATTAATATATTTGCATATGACATAGGTTGATTTTTCCATTGAAATATTTCTATTAATGTTTCAAAATTTAAAAATAAATATTTTTTTGAAAAATTTCATTTTATTTTAAAATCAAATTAATTTTAGATTCTGGTGACAGAAGATTTTTTCAAAATTTAGACCACAAAATAGATTTGCTTGATGAAATGTTGGAATTGCTTTTGCTAAATATTAGTAAATATCCAGGTGCATCCATTTCTCTAATATAATTTACAATTCACATACAGGAATATTTATCAGTTGAACTTTAATACATGTAACCGACGCACACCATTAACTAAAAACTTCCAATGCATTCAGACTTCTGTAATTCCATTTGTGAATCGGAATAAGTCGATTTCCCTTTAAGCAACTTCATGCTGAATCGCTTCTTCTCCAAGTACAAGTCAACTGAAAATAAAATAACACGCGTTGAAAGATTAATGATTTTGGAACTCGTTAATACTTTTCTTTGATTAATAGAATTTTGTAAACTTCTTGCATACTTACCAGTCTTATTTAAAATTTCACAGCGATTTCTTGCATCACATTTGGGTATAATGTTATATATGATGGTTTAATATAAATGAATATATAATATAAATCTATTATGATACAATGTGTATCTTAGAAATAAAAAAATACAAAAAATATCCTTGTTAGAATGAGCGAAGCGAATCCTCTACTAGGCCACTCAAGTTACACTTTGTCGTACACTTTATAAAAAAACTATTCAGTATTTTGATTTGAAATTAAACATAAGAATAAATTAATATTTGTAGATTTGCACAATGTTATTTTTTTACAGAATAACCCTTAAAAAATATTATTTTAATAATTAGTTTATTATACATGTTTTTCTATTATAGACGCATTTTTGCAAATAAAAAATTGAACGCGTATCTTTTTTTTTATTTACAGAAGGAAAATAAACCATGGGGTTAGTAATTATAGGTAGAATCATGATTAATTAATTAAATTAAATATATTTTCATTATTCCGCCAAAATCGTTTGCAAATAAAAAATTGAACCCATATCTTTTTATTTTAAGAAGGAAAATAAACCATGGGGTAAGTAATTATAGATAGAATCATGATTAATATATTAAATAAAATATATTTTCATCATTCTGCCAAAATTATTCACGCAGTTTATACTTACGGATTTTAAAAGAATTATATTATGATTTATTTACTAAGGTATTTACTTTGGTAAATTGGCAGCAAAAGAATCGTAAACAAGTAAAATTAATTCTTATATTTGGCATTTAAAGTGAATATTTTGTTAAGTTTCTTAAGTTTGGTATCTGAATCGAAAGACTGAAGAATAATTGAGATTGAAGAATATTTTAAAAATATTTTAATAATAACTAATTTAATAATTAAGAAATAATTTAATTGATTCAAATTATTACTGTTTATCAGGTTAAAGGTGGTCAACTTGGATACAGTGGGCAAGTTATTAATTTCCCACAAGACATTATGGGATTTTGTACTTTATTACCCCTTTCCATTATTTAAATCAGCCTTATATCATAAATAAAAAATTCCGAAGAAATTCTTAGTTATTTGGCTGAATTTACATTTCTAAAATTTAAATGTGCCAAAACATGAACTAACGTTTTTGCTTAATAAAGATGCAAAAATAATATGATTTTTTTTTTTTTTACATTCAAATATTTATCTTATGAAATAATTCTTCGCGAATCCAAACAAAGCACGGCTTTTGCTAGTAGTATATTAAAGTCGAAAGTGTTTCCGAAAGTTTGAATTAACTCAGGGTTAAAGCAGATTAATTAATATCATCTTTGGATATAAATAGATTACAGCTAGGAAAAAACACAAATTATTTTTTTGTGTGAAATAGTTTTATGAATATTTCAAAATTGCATTGATTTCATAGTGAATTACTTTTTTCCTTTTCAGATTTAATTACCTTTGTTTGGGTATAATGTTATATATGATGATTTAATATAAATGAATATATAATATAAATCTATTATGACACAATGAGTATCTTAGAAATAAAAAAATTACAAAAAAATATCCTTGTAGTATATTAAAGTCGAAAGTGTTTCCGAAAGTTTGAATTAACTCAGGATTAAAGCAGATTAATTAATATCTTTATATCTTTGGACATAAATAGATTACAGCTAGGAAAAAAACACAAATTATTTTTTTGTGTGAAATAGTTTTATGAATATTTTAAAATTGCATTGATTTCATAGTGAATTATTTTTTTTTTCCTTTTCAGATTTAATTACCTTTTTTTCGAAAAAATTAAAATTGGCAATGAAAATCAACCTCCCCCAAACACACACATTATCTTTCATTTGAAAAAATTTCACGTTAAAAAGGAAAATGATATATATAAAAGTAAGAAATGATACTTGCAGTATGGCATGAATCATGATGTTCCGTTTGGAAACTGATTCTAAACAACTGATTACTGCAGTATATTTTCCATTTCACCTGTATATTATAGTTACAATTTTTTATCAGACATAAATTTACGTATGGAATAAGTTGATAAAGGCCACGTGAGTTTTTATTACTTTTAATGCATTTTATTTAAAATTTTTGCAATTCAAATCGGAGTTTTTAGAATTCCGATTTAGAATCGTAATTTATTGATTATTGATTATTACTGTGTTCTGGAGCATTCTCATTGGTCATAAAAGAGTTATTCTATAAAAGCTGTGGAGTGACGCTACAGCAAATGGGTCAAATTTTTAACAGCGTAGCATTATCTAAATAATCGCCACGGGTGATTTTCAAGAAACGCTATTCCTGCAAAAGACGAGAAATTTCACGTTCGAATTCTGGCCAATCAGGCAAAACCTGGTTGGGAAATCCGAAATATGTATCGATTTAATATGCTCAATTATACCGTGATAAACGAGGATTTGAAATATACATCAAATACAAAAGTTACGTGTTTTTGTCCGTAAAATCCAAATCTGCAATAAAAAATGTGGGTTATAATTTAAGATTTCAAAGTTGGATCCCCTCTGACCCCCAGGGGGTCGATTGCGAAGGTCAAATTTGGTATCACTGAGTAGCTTGTTTAAAAATATTTAACACATATATTTTTGTTTTTCAATCTCATGTTATTTCTCGAGTTATTTGGCCGTTCCCAGACTTTTTGAACATCCTGTATATGTATATATACATACATACACACACACACACACACACACACATATACATCTATATATACTTTTATAAATAAATCTAAAGTAACACAGATATTACCTATATACATATGTATCAGATTTTATTTCTAAATCAATTTTTAGAGTCTGGTGTCAGTGTATCAGCCACACAAACGATTTACCTGATAAATTGCTAACGCTGTTACTTTATTTTTAATATTTATATCCAGGCGTACTTTTCTCTAATATCATTTACAATTCACACACAAGGACATTTATCAGATGAACCTTAGTACATATAATACATGCACATCATTAAATAAAAACTTCCAATGCACCCGGACTTCCGTAATTTTGTTAGTGAATCGCAAGAAGTCGATTTCCCTTTGATCAACTTCATGCTGAATCGCTTCTTCTCCAAATGCAAGTCAACTGAAAATAAAATGACACTCGTTGAATGATAGATGATTTTGGAACTCGATAATGTGACTTCCTTGAATAATGAAATTTTGTAGACTTTTTGCATACTCATTGAGTACTTGAAAATATTACAATTATTTCTTGCATCACATTTAATAGCATTGTATATTATTTGTTAGGATATGGGTACAAAGATACAATAGATAACGGTTTAATATAAATGAAACTTCTTTTTCGTTGAAAATGTTAGTTTATTGTGATACAATGTGTATTTTAGAGATAAAAAAAACACAAAAAATATCTTTATAATATTATAAATTTGATAGTGTTCTGAAAGTTTGAATGAACTCAAGATAATATAGATGAATCAATATCTTTGTATCTTTTGATATAAACAGATTACAGCCAGGAAAAAAAAAAAACAGATGATATGGTTACACTTTTATTAATATTTTAAATTTTGATTGTTTTCATAGTGAATTAAATTGATATATTTTTTCCCTTTTAACATTTAATTACCTCTTTTTCAAAAAAACTGAAATCAGTCTCTTAATTTAAAGTTAACTGAATATGAAATGGCACGCGCTGAAAGATTTTTCATTTTAGAAGTCGATAGCATGTCTTCTTTGAATAATTAAAGTTTGACGATTTTCTGCATTTTCACAATTCTTATTTAAAATATCACCGTCCTTTCTTGCACAACATTTAATATCATTATATATTATTTGTTAGGATTTTTGTATAAAGATACATATATAGTGATTTAATAGAAATTAAATTTCTGTTTCATTGTTATTTTTCTTTTTTGGAAACTTATCCTTAAGAACCGGTTGATATAATATATTTTCCATTTCATCAACATATTATAGCTGGGTATTTCCGTGAGCAATTGTCGTGTAAGTCACATTTTTAGTAAATGCTAAATTGTTGGCCACAGTTATTTTCGAAAGGTTTGCATAGCCTTATTCAATTAATGAAATATCTCTAATAAAATAAGTTACATTTTCCCTGTCCTAAAATAGAGGTATTCAAAATCTAAGTATGTGACTTACACGACATGTGCTCATGGAATTACCCAGTTGTAATTTTTTGCTGTATCTTACAGTTATCTAAGTCTTTATTGCTTTTTTAAGGAATGGTAAAATTTTCTACGAATTATTGAATACGAAATGAGACATATCAGCCGACTGTATGGAGGTTAACCATCTGTGCATATATAATTTAAATATTTAATTTTATATTTAAAAATTGCCTTTAATAAAAAAAATGGAAGGAAAATGTAATAAAATAGTTAGTAAGTATGCATCGAAAAATATCCATCTTGAAAATAATATTATAATAAGCAATAAAATCCGTAATACAAATTCTTTCTCATCATTTGATTTCCTATTAAAAGATCTTTACGTCAAAAAAAGTAATAATAAAAATGAAATAAAAAAAGATGCATCGTCGTATTAGGAACAAAACACATATGCTCGAGTATTTTTGATTAATATAAGTTTCATAAATACAGAAGTTACTTGAGTTAATATGGAAAGCAGACGGATATGACGTAATAGTCAATAAAACGAGTATGCTTTTGTGTTAAAAGAAAATTATATTTGATTATGACAGTAAATCTCACAGTTTAAAGAAAATTTTTTAAACAATGTATGATGATTTATGCTCTGCATACAGCTAATATAAAGATTTATTATTTAACTTTCATCAAAAAAATGTGTATAACAGTGAAAAGAAAATTAATCTTAAATGTCAATAATAAGCATATTAAAATAATTCCTTTTGAAAATCACTCAATGATTTGCGTCAATTTTTTTTTATTCTTAAAATCTTAAAAGAAATACCTCGATTGTTTTAAACAAAACAGCTTTTGACGAGTATTCCTAAAGCAGCTCATTTTAGAAACTATAAATAAAAATGATTTTATATATTTTTTAAGAAAGTTGAATTTTTGTTCTCATAATTTAAAAATGAGCATCAGTATTGACATTTGAATCGAAAGCTGGTGGTATGTTGGAGCGTTTCATATTTAATAAATAATTTAAATTTCATACGTCACAGTTCGAAACATGTTTATAAATTGACGTTTTGAAACGGGATTTCTAAATACTGTTGAGAATTTTATGTAAAAAAAATCACGAAACAATTTTTATGCATTAAAATAAGTTATAGCTATTAATTTTCTTTATAAAAATAAACTATCACATGTTTTTATTATTTTTAGATATAAATATACGTAGTAACAATTAATGTATTTTCGACAAAAGAGATAATATTTCACTACATACATTTAAAAATAATTTTTACTTAGAAATAAGCGTAGCTTTTCTTTACTATGAAATATATATCTATGTATATTTAATGCATAATAATTTTTAAAGCTGCGATCTCAAGAGTCTAATTACAGTTTCTTCCAACCCCGTTTCTTTTTAAAGTTAAAAAAAAGTACAGAAGATAATTTATTTGTTAGTCTTATAATACGTCTGAATACAAGTTTAGAAGCAATTTTTTATTCAATCTGTCACATGGGATTTGTTTTGCAATAGACGATGCTTTTGATATAAATTTATATATTTTTTTGTATTAACATTATGTAACAATGTAAAAAAGATGATTTTAATCAAAACATTAACTAAAAAATTGTTCTTGAACCATAGAGTATTAAATACTTGAACTATTTTTAAAAGATCTCTTTTTTATCACTTTAATACAGAAGTTATCACAATAAACAGCATAAGAAACACAACACAATTAGAAAACTATTTTTTTGGCAATTAATGTCCATAAACAATCAAAGTAGAGGTTATTTTGGCTCAGCAATAGAGGATGTATTTAATGTATCATAAGTGCTTACACCTCTATGAAACAAAATCATACTAATACTTTTGTTAAGTATGGGCTAAAACGTAGAAAGAATAATTGTGAAAAAAGAAGTAAACAATAAATAGTTTTGACCAATCAAAATATATCTTCATTGATTGCAATAAACCTAAATACAAGATAGTCATAAAAAAATTGCCGATATATGGAGCTCTAGCTTCCAGTCTGTTCAACCGATCGAGGTGAAATTTCAGATACACCTATTCAGAGGTATGAGCTGGAGATTTAGTGAGCGGCAACAAAATGACACTCACGGTTACGGTTAGTTACAGAAACTCGAAATTTTCTAATGGCAACGCCCATTTTTTTCATTGCAAAATGCTCAGCGCATGCAAAAACCCTATAGAGCGTTGGAACCGTACGTGTATCGCAAGAAACGGACACGTTATGCACGCACAAAAAACTGTTCTGCGAATCCCCCCCCCCTCCAAAGAAAGACACGACTGGGACACAAGGAGTAAGTTTGCATATTACACAGAGTCAGTACACTAATCTCTGATTACATCACAGATCGGAGAAAAGTAAACTTTTATTTTGATTGCACATTTTCCACATGGGTGCCATCACAGGCAATTACACATTGCATGGTGGCGACAATACAGCCGAACGTTACATCGCATGAGGGATGTTTGCAATCTCACGTTTGTAGAATCTTTCAAATCCGGCAAAGTTTGCGGATTGCACATGTATACTCTAGATTTTAGATATCTCCAGAACCTGAAATTCATAGGAGTGAAGTCGAGGGATCACGGAGGCCATTGACGTTACCTGTTAAGGTGAAATGTTCCGCGTCCGTTCATTATATGCGAAGAGGCCGATTGTTATCTCCATCATATTGGATAAGAAATTCATTAACAGAGTATATATGTTGTTGATGGTCTCTCATTTCCAACATCTGGGCGCACTGGTAACGATAAGGAAACATGCGGATTACAGAGCGCAGTAACTTGACCATTGATTTTGGTATATCAAATAAACGGAGATGCACCTTTTGTAGTTTGCATGCGTCCTCTGGTCACTATGTGATGCACTTTCATAACAGTATCCTCAGGAACAGTTGGTCATCCGGATCACGGACTATCACAGGTGAAGTCAATTTCTTCGAATTTCATTACTAAATCAAGAAGAGCTTGTGAAATGCATAGGCCACGTATCTGGCGATGGTTTTGGCGGTGAACGCGCAAGGTTTTCGCAGCATACATCTCATTTTGATAATAGTTTTACCAACTCACCACGAACGAATTCATTTTGTTGGCATCTGCGTGCTCCGACTGAAGAACTAACATTCCCACTTTACTTTTTATCCGTTTTCTACGCTGATTATCTGGCAAACGATGTTCCGTGATTGGAATTTTGTCTCTGTCATATTCAAATTTTCTTCGTCAGCCTTGGTCGTGTTTTTTTTTTTTTTTTTTTTTTTTTTTTGGGGGGGGGGGGGGTGTTTGTAGAGCTGAATTTGTGCGAGCATAACGCGTCCGTTTATTGCAATAACCATACCTTTCCAACGCCTTTTAGGGTTTGCGCATGCGCTGAGCACTTTGCGATGAAAAAAATGGGTGTTGCCATTGGACGATTTCGAGTTTCTGTAACTATAACCGTAACCGTGAGTGCCATTTTGTTGCTGTTCAGAGAATCTCGAGCTCATACCGCTGAATAGCTATATCTGAAATTTCATCTCGATCGGCCTGACCGCTAGAGCTCCATATATCGGCAAAGTTTTTATGACCACTTTGTACTATATAATGTTGAATATATATGATAAAAAATAATAATTCAAAAATTCATAACGAAATTTTTCCAAGATAGATTCCAAATACTATTTCTTTTCTTTTTTTTTTTTTTTACTCCTTTAACTTTTTTCTTCTTCTTGGTTTGATTTTTTTTTCTTATTTATGGTTGGATTTCTTTTTCTTCTGAATGTAATCTCACTTTTAATATTTATAAGGCTTATTATATGCACTAATTGCAAAGGCACAGTTTGAAATTCCTTGTTTTCCTATTTGTTTTACTAAACTTTCAACATGAATCTCCAATCTCTCTATATAAATGAGCAAATTCCCATCTCCCTTAGAACAGACGAAGGAAATCTATATATATACAAACGAAAACGGTTTGCTTGCAATTTATTATAATTGGTGTTTCTAATGTTATTCACTTTCATATTCCACATATAACACAAATTATATTTTTGGACATTATTATCTATAAAGAATTGTTAGATATTTAAAAAAAGAAAACAAAAGTTGTATCTTTTTAAATTTTTATAAAAGTTTCGTTTTCACATTTAGGTTGAAAACGGATTACTGTGAAAATGTTAAAAAGTACTAATCATCGAAATATTTCATATTAGCAGAAAAAAGAAAGATAAACATTTCATTAGGCTCTTATTTATTTACATTTTATGATTTAAACTTAAAAGGTTAAATTACATGATCAGACTAAAATAAGGTGTTTAATTTTGTAAAAAAAAAAAAAAAAAAAAAAAAAAGACACATTTTACAATTATAATTTGAATAAAAAAGTTAATAGTTTCACTTATTTAAGGGCAGAATTTATACAGCACTGAAATATAAATATCTTTCTTGTTATTTCTAAATTAAATTTAAAGCATTGAACAATAGATTTAGATTAAAACAAGATGTTCTTACTTCGTTAAAAAATCTAAGCCTAAGAATTATAATTTGGATAAAAGAAATAAATTGCTCCATTTGTTTAACGAAAAACGTCTCTGAAGTACACTACATGGTCAAAGCTGACCGGCCACTTGTGATTTTAGACATTTTGTTAAATATCTATAAAAATACATGATAAATTATCCTGAAATTCTAAGTAGGTAAACTTAATATAACAGGTCGTATATTTCCGTATGGATTTTTTTCCCAAAATTCCACATAGGACCATAAACAAATTGAAAAAGAATGAAAATCTTTTGGATAATCAAGCCGAAACTAATGTAGCAAACTATTCAAAGTGTACGCTGTGATTAAGTGGTTTACTTTAATAAATTGTGTTTATTTCAATGCGGAAAGCATGTATACACGTGAGAAATTAAAGCTTTTATATAAGTTTTTATATAAGTAAGAAATTAAAGTTTTTTTTCTTATAATTTGCAAAGTTCTTAATATAAAGTTATGTTCTTTTCCAAGAATATTACAAACAATATTATACACAATACTCTGTAATAAGAATTAGAAAATAATAAAAATTACATAAAAATTAATAGGTTTTAAAAATAATTTTTCATTGCGCATGCGTAAAAGCTATAAAAACTCCATATTCATATTGTGTTAGCTAAATGTATTAAGAAACTTCTGTAAATGTCTCAAAACATAGCTTCATAATTCTATAAAAGATTATCAAGGAAAAGCTCAATTTACGTTATTCCCAAAACGAAGCAAAAAATGAAGGGCTGTATCCGTTTGTCCATTGATTTGTGTCAATATAGAATTCACAATGTGACACTTACTACTATATTTGGATACAACCACACATTTTTTTGCTTCATTTCGGAAACAATGGATTTTGAACTTCTTCTACCGACGATCACTTTCAGAATTTTCAAGCTATATTTTTGAAATTTTTACAAAGATTGCTAGACTATACATATGCAAAGGTAGACTACACATTTAGCTAACACGATATGCAAATGGAATTTTGATAGCTTTTACGCATGCGCAATTGAAAATCATTTAGTAAACCTGTTCATTTTTCATACAATTTTATCATCTTTAAATTTTGATAACATCATATTGTGTACAATTTTGTTTGTTATATTTTCGGACATTTTATATTAAGAAATCTGCAAATTATAAAGAAAAAGACATTGAACAATGTGGAGCTGTTTTTATAAAAACCTTAAATTTTCTACGAGTATGCATCCTAACCTTATAAAAATGAATACAGTTTATTATAAAAAGCCACTTAATCATAATCTACAATTTGAACGCTTTTGCAACATCAATTTCGACAGGGTTATCCAGAAGATTTTCTTTCTTTTTCAATTTGTTAATAGTCCTCTATGGAGTTTCTGGAAAAAATCTTCACGAAAATGTATGACCTGTACTATTATGTTTACATATTTAGAGCTTAAGGGTAGCTCCTCATGTATTTTACTAGACATTTAAGAAAATGTCTAAAATCGCAAGTGCCCGGTCACCTTTGGGCATATAATATTTATGTAAGGATTTTTTTTTAAAAATCTGTGTCTGAACTATTTTTCTATATATTATATTTTTTACTTCAAAGTGTTTTTACAAGGAAAAGGTATTGGATTTGGGAAATATCTCGACATCTGGTTTTCGATGAATTTATATGTGCTAGAAAGTTCTCAACACGATTTGATGTTTTTTTAGAAATTGTCTGTCTCCGTGCCTGCCTATAACTCTGTCTGAGAGTCTGTCTGCTTATATCTGATAAAAAAAGAATTTGATCGTTCTATCCGAAGACCTAATACGTATAACTTCACAAAAAATAAAAACAAGTTAAACCATGAAATATTCTGGTGCTGGCTAGATTTTCATGTATATCGAAAAACTGATGGTGCTTCAATGCTGCTTTATTATAGATTTTGGCAAAAGCTTTCAAGAACTAACCGATTGGCATTCATTATGTTTTCGATTCAGTAATAAATTGTCTTAAGTTACTGCTTATCAACTGTTGGTACATGTCAACGAAAAGTTTTTTAAAGATTTCAGCAATAATTCTTATCTTCAGAACGAATGTACGGAATTTTATAAAATTTTAGATTCGATTGGGCTTTGATATAATTTGGTGTTCTTAAGCTTTTGTGCAGATTTTCCAAAATAAGCCGATACTGCTGTGCATTTTGTAAGATATCTACAATTGCTCAAGAAGAAATACATGGATTTTTAGACGCCTTCAGATTTAGTTAGACGTTGACGTAAGATGTTACTCATTAGCTTTTAGTATAAATTGCAATACAGATGGCACTACTATGCTGCATTTTTTACGATTTTGCATAGATTTTCCAAAAAACCAAGGTTTTTTTTTTATTAATTTCTTTTATTGGTGAACCTGCATAGAAAAAACACAATAATCTGGAAACGAACAAATTTTTTTCCTCATTTTTAGCAATAAAAAATTTTGGTTTGCAGTGAAAAACAATGGACGTAGTCAATGCTTTATTGCGATTTCCCAAAATTTCACTTTCTAGAAAACGCGAGTTTCAAAAATTCACATTTTCAATTAGTCATATATGTGATCATATGTGTAAAGGAGATAAATTCATTGTTTATTATGCATCAGCACAAGCATAAATTAAACAAGCAATACAAATTAATATGTCCCTTACTCTTCAAATATCTTCCGAAAAAAGCATATTTGTTTACAATATTTGAGGATAAATTCCACGCATGTCATTTGCTGATAAATTACAGAGAAATCTCTCTAATAAATAGAAATAACATAAGCAATTCTATTACAATACACCAATACATATTATTAAGTAGAACTCGCAGAGCATACAAAACTTTCGCAATTGTGTTTGTGAAACGGTAACCGTCAATTTCCCTCTTAATAAGATTTATGCTGAGTCGCTTTTTCTCTTAAATTCTAGTCATTCCGAAACAAAATGACACACTTCGAAAGATTAATGATTTTGGAACTCGATAATCTATTTTCTTTGAACAATGGAATTCGTTACGATTCTTGCATTCTGGCCAATCTCATTTAAATTTACACTGAGATTTCTTGCACTGATTTTCGTACTATTAAAAATTATTTGTTAAATGTTAAATAGCAAATCGTAATTGATAATGTTTTAATGTAAATCGAAGTTTATAGTTAAAGTGCTAATCATTTATGTTAACAACTCGTTATTCATTTCATTATGTTAATAACAAAATATACAATTTTTATCTGTAAGCAGTTGAACATGATGCATGTAATTTTAAATAAATTCAATTCTGAGCGTTTTAATTACAAATATTTCGTTAGGAAAAGAAATGTAAAACTTTAGCATAAATTGAGCATCATAGACAGTTTTAAAAATAATGCGTAAAGGGCGTGAAAAAAAATAAGGACGTGAAATAAATCAAGGACGTGAAGAAAAAAAAATTCTTTTTAAAAATACATGAGCACAAGTATAAATTAAACAAATTATCCAAATTTGTATACTTCTTACTCTTCAAATATTCCCCAGAGAAAGCATGTTTATTTACAATATTTTGCGATATTTTCTACACAAGGCGTTTGCTCATAAACTACAGAAAAAACTTTCCAATAAATAGAAATAACATAAGCAATTTTAATACAATATAATCAATACATATTACAGCTCATATTCAAAATATTAGAATAATTACCTTTTTTTAGAAATTGAAAATATCGTTTGGTAATTTAATGTCTTTTAATGAAAATATGCAAACGATATTTTTATTAAGAACTTATTGTTGATTAAACTTACTTGTTATCATAAATTTAATATCATTTTTGAAAGGATTAATTGCAAAAAAAATTATTTTGAAAAGTCAAAATATTAGAATATTTATTCAAGTGGTTCAAAATATTAGAATATTTCACATTAATTCTCCTTTAATTATTACCAATTCTTAACTGGTGGCATCATTGATTAAATTCAGACTATTTTATTTAAAATCAGTATTCTTTTTTGCAGTTTGTTTCTTTTTCGTCTTAAAATGGGCCGTGTGAGTGATATTCCTGAATCTAATAAACTTCGTATGGTTGATTTGTATCGGCACGGTAAAAATCAATGTTTTATAGCCAATTATTTACATTGTTCGCAATCGAGTGTTAGTAAAATACTAACACAATATTCAAAAATTGGAAAATTTCAAAATAATCGCCGAAATGGTGGCCGAAAACCAAAAACATCTGCTAGAGATGACAGGAAACTGAAGCGTATAGTTAAGAAAAACCGTTTTAAAAGTGTGCGATTCTTGCACCGAAAATGGAAAGAAGAAGGAGTTGAAGTTTCTACATCGACAACATTAAGACGTCTCCATAAATTTAAATTTGAATCTCGTGTACCGAAAACAAAACCTCTCATGACTGCAATACAAAAGCGTATAAGATTGAATTGGTGTAAATCAAGACGTTTATGGAGCAATGAAGATTGGAAAAATATATTATTTAGTGATGAAAGTATGTTTTGTGTTTCATATGGTAATCAAGGTATTCGAGTTTGGAGAATGAAGCAAGAAGCATTTGATAAAGAATGCCTTAAACGTTCCGTAAAATTTGCTGCTAGTGTCATGGTTTGGGGTTGTATGAGTGCAGAAGGACCTGGAAAGTTATGCATTGTCTACGAAAAGGTTAACTCTCTGATATATCCAGAAATTTTAGAATATTACATGATTCCATCATCAGAAGATTTATTTGAAGATGATTTCATCTTTCAACAAGATTTAGCGTCCCCGCATACCTCGGTGTCAACTAAGAATTGGTTCCGCCAACGCAACATTTAGGTACTTCCTTGGCCACCAAATTCACCAGATCTTAATCCCATCGAAAACTTATGGTATATAATGAAGAAAAAACTTCAAGAAAATCCTCCTTCAAGTAAAACTGAGTTAGTGGCACGTATAAAGTCTATTTGGGCTAATATTGATAGAAATGTTTCTAAACACCTTGTATATAGTATGCAAGATCGATTGTACGCTGTTATGAAAGCTAAAGGGGATGCTACAAAATATTAACTACCATTTACTTCATATTCATAAGGTAATATTGTTGCGTAAAATAAAATATTCTAATATTTTGAACCAATCTAAATTTTATTCTAATATTCTGGTGTGTTTAAGGAAGCTGTATACCTAATTTATTGTGCTGTATTTTATATTTTATAAATGTTAAAATCTTATCTAAACATTCCAGATTTAATTTATAAGAAATTTAATTGCATTTACTTAGTATAAAAAATAAATAAATGACAAGTAATTTTTTCTTATTACTTTTTCTCAATTATTCTAATATTTTGAATATGAGCTGTATTAAGTAGAACTCGCAGAGCATTTAAAACTTTCGCAATTGTTTTTGTGAAACGGTAGTCGTCAATTTCCCTCTTAATAAGATTTATGCTGAGTCGTTTTTTTTCTCTTATATTCTAATTATTCCGAAACGAAATGACACACTTCCAAAGATTGATGATTTTGGAACCCGATAATCTACCTTCCATTAATAATTGAATTCGTTACGATACTTGTATTCTGACCAATCTCATTTAAATTTACACTGCGATTTCTTGCGCTGATGTTTTTTTTTTTTTTTTTTTTGTTACAAATTATTTGTTAAATGATAAATAGCAAATCACAATTAATAATGTTTCAATGTAAATAGAATTTCATAGTTCAATTGTTAATCATTTATGTTAACAACTCGTTATTCATCTCATTACTTTAACAACAAAATATGCAGTTTTTTTCGTAAGCGCATAAACGTGATACATGTAATTTAAAGTAAATCCAATTCTGAGAATTTTAAATACAAATATTTCGTAATGAAAAGAAATATCGTAAAACGTTAGCATAAATTGAGCCTCATTGACAGTTTTTAAAATATTGCGTAAAAACAAATGAATGCAAAATTATAAAATCAAGACAATATTTACGTTAACAGTAGCACTACATGTGCAATAATTTATATGTCTTTCTATTTATCATGATAATAACGAACTCGATAATCTATCTTATTTGAACAATGGAATTCGTTACGATTCTCGTATTCTGACAAATCTCATTTAAATTTACACTGAGATTTCTTTTGCTGATTTTCCTACTGTTTCAGATTATTTGTTAAAAGTTAAATATCTAGGCAAATTAAAAGACATTTTTAAGTAAAAAAAAAAAAAAAAAAAAAATTCAGTTATGTTAACAACACATTATTTATATTATTACGTTAACAACGCAACACGCATTTTTTCCCGTAAGCAATTAAACATAAAGTATCTAATATTAAGAAAATCCAATTCTGAAAAATGTAATTAGAGATTACGCATCTGTGGATATGGAAAGAATTATCGTAAAACGATAGCACAAATTGAGCTAAAATTCTCCAAATTAGACTATAAATAATATTTCTTTTTTTCTACTTCTTAATCCTGATTTTTTCCTTTATGCTTGGATTTGTTTATATTCTTATTATAATTTCCCTTTCAATATTAACAAGGCTATTATAAACACTATTTACTATGACACAAATAATAAATAAATTACATTTTATGATGTTATCTTAAATGAATGTCATAAGATATGACTTTTCAAGATATTTAGTTTAAAAAAAAATAGACGTAGTATCTTCCTAAATTTTTATACCACATTCGTCCACATGGCTAGCCTGAAAAGGGACTACGGTAAACTATTAAAAATAGAAATTATTCTAAGCTGTAACTGTATAGAACTGGAATAGAAATAACTGGAATAGAGATTATTCTAATTAACTGTATATATATATATATATATATGTAATAAATATAAGCTGAATCCGACTAAAATAACCATGTTGCATAAATTCTACGTATTCTTAGCAACACGGGCAGAGTAGTCGCTCCGACAGTTGTCAAGCAATAGAAGACTTTCATTGGGGTATTTCCCCATTATAAAAACAGACAACATCAGTCTTCAAGTTCTTTATTGATGAGCTTAAAAATAGATAAACTCTTCCCCGCAATCACCTTAGTCCACATCGACACTACAAATTTCATTATCTCGTCCACATCATCAAATATTCTAATTCAGCGGAGCAATGAAAAACGCGGCTTGGTAGTTCAAAGAAAAGATGCATTCTGTTCTCCTGAAAAGCCAAATGAAAAAATCATTTTCACGACAAAACTAGCGCCCTCCTACTCCGCGTCAATCATTTTAAAAATCCAATCAGGATAGACTCGAGCCTCAAACGGACAAAATGATCAATTCTAATTGGTCGTAATAGGCGGTCCTTGGCAAGAACTATATTTTTTCCTCGGAAGACAAAGCCCTTTAGCAACGCGTAGTAACACCTGTCACGCGATGTTAAAATAAAAAATAACATTAAAATCGCAGGAATATGCCAGAAAGTAAAAAGCTTACGAAATACTTCCCGTCTTTTTGAGAAGCAAGCAATAATTTATTAATAACTAAAGTAAGAAAAAGGATTTTAGCTGTTACAAGTTACGAAACTAAGATTGAAATATGTTCCACAAATTTAGAATTGAAGCTAAGAGAGAACAAAAAAATGGCGCATTTTTTTTTTTATTTTATTACAAATCCCCCCTCCCAGAAAGACGGGTGAAAAAGTAGGTCTGAAACCTGCAATTTCACAGAAAGGGAGATGATGCAGACTTAGCTCACGAAGTTGTTGATATAAGTAATAATAATTAGATACTAAATAAAAAAAATTAAATTAATTTCTCTTTTTTATATAAATATAGAATTCAAATTTAAGAACACTAAGGTGATGCGGGGAATAACTTCAAAATTAAATACAATAAAATAGGCATCAATACAAATACAAGATATAATCTTGTTTAAAGTACACATCATAAAGTAATTTGAAAATATAAGCAATTACCCATAGTAATAACATAAAAATGAAAAACAATAACGTTGAATTCTTTTTTAACAATGTCAAATCTAGAAATGAAGGAATTTAATAGAACTTTCTTGAAATCAATGTTGAAAGTTTGTTTCAAAAATCCATTTAAGAGTCATATTTGGAGTATTCATGATCTCTTTTCAAGGAAGTCTAATTATATCTTATTAATTGTCCAAGAGTAATATTTGGAGTGGTATAGTCCATTGCCTCTGTTCAAGGAGGTCTAATTATATCATTATTAATTGTCCACAGTCAATATAGTAAGACATTTTATAATATAGTAATAATAAACTTTAACAATGTAAATAATAAACAATATAAGTAAGAAACATAATAAGGAAAAATATCAATAATAATAAATATCATAAGTATAAGTAAATCTCATAATGGGTATAAGTAAATCTCTTAATAAGTAATAATAAATATCACAAAAGACATTCTTTAAATACTTAATCTCGTTTATCTCATCTCATATTTTTGGGATGAAATATAGAGAGAAGTGAAATAAAATAAAAAATACAATCAATTATGAAATCATTTACTTAATCTGGTAATTCGAGTACAGGATTAAGTAGGAATATGTACAAAAAAAAATTAAAATATAATATGATAAATTAAAATAAAATAAAGATAAATAAAAATTTTGTTCATGTTTGAGAATGCACGTGACCTTTAAACTACTAAGATTCTTAAAAAGAAATATTAATAAATGATAAAAATAAAAAACAAGATCTATTCATGTCAAATAATTACGCAATAAATATTCTCTCGGCGTGATAAAACATTGCAAGATGCAAGTAGGAAAGAGAAAAATAAACAAAATTATATTATAATTGACATGTACTTGGACTGGAATGCAGAAGCAAAGAAAGAGAGAAAGAAAAAAAAATTAAAATAAAGTGATAAAAATTTTGTTACTTGGCAAATAATTAATTTATTAATTGATAGCTTAAATTTAATATTACAAATAGGTTCAGTTGAAAAAAAAATTTTTGTATATTTTTAAATATTTATTTGTTATTAAACTATTCTAAGTAGGGTAATTCAGTACAGAATAAGAAATTTTCACTTTGTTCGTCTACGCCGGCATAAACAAACAAATATAAAAATTTCCAGACAAGTGACACTCTCGCTGCAGTCAAGAGATATCATTGCCATTCTGTAAAAATTACAAGATATTATCTGAATTAAAATATGGAAAGAAATTTACTATTTAAGAGAAAAAAATTATAAAATAATAAACTAGGGATATAGTCTAAGCTACAGTTTTTACTTGAGTTTGTTATTGTTGATTAGGTGGTTGTTGCTCATGACTTAATTTAAAATTATCAGGGGAATAATAAGGCCTTAATTTAGATACATGTACTATCTCTGAATTTTTGAACTGATTTTGCCTATCAATTTCAAAATTTACTTCGGATAATTTGTTAAGAATTTTATAAGGGCCACTAAATACTTGTGATAACTTTCTAGTATTAGGGTACTGAAATTCTTCATAGATAACTAGATCTCCTATTTTAAATTTTGGTTCGATATAATCTTTATCATAATATCTTTTATTTTTTAAATGAAATTCATCAGTTCTTGCTTTAGCAATTTTAAGTGCTTCATGAACAGGGGGATAATAATTTTGTTGTAAGGGGGAGTCATAGGGTAATTGGCCAAAAAGCAAGTAAGCAGGTGGAAATTTAGTAATAGAATGGGGTGTATTATTATATTCATTAATTACCTCAGTTAAAAGCTTAGTCCAGGGAATTTTAGAGGTAGTGGAATTTACTTTACATTTTAATCTAGTTACTATTGTCTGATTTACTCTTTCACATTTCCCATTCGTTTGTGGATGATGGGCAGTGGTCAAACGTTGTTTAATATTATGATTTCGCAGGAATTTTTTGAATCTTGAAGAAGTAAAAGCAGCATTCCTGTCACTAAGTATTTTTTGAGGGGGCTGTACACTTGAAATCTTACTAAAACAGAATAATTGTTGAGGGATTTTGATATTGAAGATTTGTTTCAGACAATTTGTATAAGTTTCTGTAGTGACACTTTTGGAAGGAAATGCCCAAACATATCTTGTGGCATGGTCTATTATAAAATGGAGATATTTTTTTGTAGAATTATAATAATTGAACCCTCCAACAGTATCAACAGACAGACAGTCAAAAGGTTGATCTGTAGTGGGCATAGCTTGTAATAAGCCAAATTTTTTCTGTCTAGGTTTTTAATTTTTCTGGCAAATATCACAGTATTTAACAAAGTTAGTAATGTCTTGGGTCATATCTGGCCAATAATAGTTAGGAGAAATTAAATTTTGCATTTTTTGAACACCAGGGTGACCAAACTGTTCATGAGCAACATTAAGCAATTTTTTTCTTAGGAACATGGGAACTACCACTTTACGAAAACCTTTTCTTTTAACTATAATCAGTCCATTGTCATTAATATAATTTAATCCACACACATTTTCTTTTTCTTGCATCTCAATAATCTCTTTAACGTCAAGAAGAAAAGTAAGGGGTTTACAAAAAGGAGAAATAGGGTTTCGGGACAACATGTCGGCTTCGACATTTGTAGATCCCTTTAAGTACTCTATTTTGTAATCGAACATACTTAACTTCAATGACCACCTAAATAATCGACCTCTTAAATGTTTGACATTATTTAACCAAACAAGAGATGCATGATCCGTATGGATGGTAAATTGTACACCGTGAAAGTAATGATAAATTTATCTAAAGTATCAATGATAGCAAGACACTCTAGTTCGGTAATGAAATAATTTTTCTCATAACTTCTCAATCCTCTAGAAAAATAAGCAATTGGATGTAAAAAGTTATTATGGTCGGGTTGTTTAAGAACTGCACCTACCGCTACCTGAGAAGCGTCAACAAACATGTGTAGGGGTAATTTTGGGTCATAAATCTTTAAAATTGGTTTAGCAATGAGGGCATCTTTTAATTTTTGAAAAGAGTTTTGACATTCAGTATTCCATTCCCAAATAGTATTTTTCTTAAGTAATTTATTTAGGGGGTGTCTAATTTCAGCATATTTGTCAATAAATTTATGATACACATTTATAGAACCAAGAAATCTTTGTAATTCTTTAATGTTAGTAGGAGGTTTTAATTTTTTAATTGTTTCTATATTAGTATTAGCTGGATTTAAAGTTCCATTTTGGATTTCATACCCTAGAAAATTGATTTGTTTTTGAGCAAAAGTACATTTAGATAATTTTAATTTAATATTTTCTATTCGGCATAAATGAAAAATTTGGATGAGATGCTGCATATGTTCATCTATTGATTTAGAAAAAATAATTATATCTTCAAAATAATAACAAGCAAAGTCTATTTTATATTTTGTAAGAATTCTTCTAATTGTCCTGTTGAAAATTGGAGGGCCTGCCGTTACACCAAAGGGGAGAACATTCCATTCCCAGAGCCCACAATTAGTAGTAAAGGCTAACTTTTCGGAATCGGCTGGTAGAATAGGTATGTGCCAATAGCCTGAGGCTAAATCTAGTGTAGAGAAATATTGGGTACCACTTAATTTGTCTAAAATTTCATCTATTCGGGGCAAAGGTTCAGCGTCATTTTTCATAATAGAATTTAATTTTCGGTAATCAACACACATTCGGGTTTTTTTGCCTTCATCTCGTTTATTTACTAACGTAACTGGAGAAGAATATGGGCTATAACTTTCTTTAATTAACCCAGCAGCTAATAAGGATTGGATTTGCTGAGATATTTCTTTTTCATCAGCATTGGATGTACGATAAGGCCTCAAAGATATTGGTAGTTCAGATTTAAGATAAATACGCTGAGGTTGAATATTAATTCTCCCTACATCATATTTATTTTTTGCAAAAATATCTAAATAATCCCTTAAAAGTTCCCTTACATTTTTATTTTGAATAGCATTCAGATTCCCCAATAGATTATAATCATCATTATTAGTTCGCGGCAAGGATTGAGGAGTTATGGTATTTCCATAATCGGGTTGCACAGTAGTATCATTTTTTATAATATCAAAATGAAGCAATTCTAAGTTATCACTGGATATGTTGACATATGGATTTAACGAAATATTGTCTTGTAACACCTGGCTTTTCGCACAATCAATTTTCAATTAAATTTGGCCCAATCAGGTAAACCTAAAATAGCATAGTCCAAATCAAGCTTTCTTACTATAAAATTAACATATCTCTTTATATTACCAAATTTAATACATAATCGACAAGATTTATTAATTGTAAGAGTTCCTTGTGCCTGTCTAATAGTAATAGGGGTAACATTATGTAAATTACCATTTAAATATCGAACAAATTTGAGGGGTAAAATTGAGACAGTTGATCCACTATCAACCACACAATACACTTTGTTATTGCCCACATATCCAGGGATGATTAATTGTCAAATATTATTAGTAGGGGGTGGTTGAATATGAGCAGGAGTTTGAGATTGAAAGGAATTTGTGTTAAATATACAACTCCTCTCCCAATGATATGCATTTTCTATGCCTCTGTTTAAACATATTCTGCACGGACGACTAGGGTAGTTGTTTTGATAATGATTTGCAGGCATTCTAGGAATGAAAAACCTAGGATTAAAGTTTTGGGATGGATTGTTTGGAGTAGGTCGAGTCCAATGTCTGGGCTGAGGATTGGGATTGTGCATAGGTCTAGTTTGTTGAAAATTTCTATTGCTGTTATTAGAGGTATGATTTGGAATCGCTGCTAATTGTTTAGCAATGCGAAACCATTCACGAGTATTGGAAGGAGGGTTAACCATCAAACAATTTTGATACTCCGGCTGAAGTCCATCTGTTAATCCCTGTATAATTAAATTTTCCTCAAGCTGAAGTTGCCTTCCAATCTCAACTTTCTTTCTAAAATAAGAATCCAAATCACTTAGATCATTTAACTTTAAGGAAGTAAACTCAGAAAAGTTTGGAACTCTAACCTGAATGTATTTTTCAGTTAAAATCTCGACAATTTCCTCATAAGTAGCACAATCCAAAGAATCATTTATATAAGTTTTTAGCGCTTCCCCCTTTAAATATTTTGAAATATTTTGGTGTTTCCACTCATTATATTTTTTTTCTACAGAACATTCTCGATCAAAATGTTTAAACCATTTAAAAATATCCATGCCCGACCCAAATTCAAAAGGGACAATATCAAGTTTATTTTCTGACATTTTTTCTTCTTTTACTAATCCTGACCTTAATAACATGAAAGAAGGATAATTCATATGGAAAATATTTAAATGCTATACTTCAATTATTAAAATTCAATTGCTATACTTCAAATACTTCAATAAATAACAATAAAAATAATAAATAATAAAATAATCAATTCTGTTTGAATTCATGTGAAATAAATAAATAATAAATATATAAGTAATAAAATAATAAATATCGGTTTTCCATAGATGGGAAATAACAAATAATTTTAAGAACAAAAATACTTTTCTTTACGTATGGAAAATAAATTTATCAAAAGACTATTTTTTAACAGCAAATTAATCCATCTTTCGATTAAAAAAAAAAATAAATAACCTTTAAAACTAAATAAAATTTCTATGAGCAGAAAATTTTAGTTAATTATAAAATAAGAACAAATTTATTTTTTAATATCTGTAATAAAAGAGAAAAAAAAATCAAGAATTTAAACAAAGAAATTATTATTAAAATTTCTTAATCAATAAACAAATAAAATAATAAATAATAACTTACAGACATGCTCGATGTGGCCTTGTTCAAATACCTAATTTTTATTAAAATAAACAAAAATAAAGCACTTCGTAGATACGACTCACAGGTGCAAATTTCAATTAGTCTATATTACCGATGGAATCAATCGTAGTTTTGCAATCATGCTGCAGGTGTTCATTTATTATGAAATGAAAGTTTATCAAAATATTTCAGTACTGTTATCTAGAAAATACATAAATAAATAAATAAAAGAAAATGATGTTGAATTTTGTCGTGCGGTTGTTCTTTATCTTGATAATCATCAGCACACGTCTTTCGTCGCTGTCAAGAAAAAAAAATACTGCAGGCATATCTCACACTTAAAAATTTGCAGATGCTAGACATAGTCACACAAAACTTCATAAGACGATCCGTTTTCCCAGCTGAAGGGTTTATCATTTATGCACATGAAGAATCGGCGTATTCGGCGAAAATGGCGCATGCAGTTCTCTTGATGTAGTTGGAAGGGGAAGTGTAAGACAAACACATTTCTTCCTAGAACATGGCGAGCACACACTCATCGCTGTAGGTTTCTCTGACAGGAACAGTCTGTAGTTGGCAAACCATACTAGTTTAATATTTTCCCAGAGATGCACGCCGGCTCATAAATCCTGCCGACTAAAAATGTAATAAATATAAGCTGAACTCGACTAAAATAACTATGTTGCATAAATTCTACGTATTCTTAGCAGCACGGGCAGAGTAGTCGCTCCGACAGTTGGCAAGCAATAGAAGACTTTCATTGGGGTATTTCCCCATTATAAAAACAGACAACATCAGTCTTCAAGTTCTTTATTGATGAGCTTAAAAATAGATAAACTCTTCCCCGCAATCACCTTAGTCCACATCGACACTACAAATTTCATTATCTCGTCCACATCATCAAATATTCTAATTCAGCGGAGCAATGAAAAACGCGGCTTGGTAGTTTAAAGAAAAGATGCATTCTGTTCTCCTGAAAAGCCAAATGAAAAAATCATTTTCACGACTAAACTAGCGCCCTCCTACTCCGCGTCAATCATTTTAAAAATCCAATCAGGATGGACTCGAGCCTCAAACGGACAAAATGATCAATTCTAATTGGTCGTAATAGGCGGTCCTTGGCAAGAACTATATTTTTTCCTCGGAAGACAAAGCCCTTTAGCAACGCGTAGTAACACCTGTCACGCGATGTTAAAATAAAAAATAAAATTAAAATCGTAGGAATATGCCAGAAAGTAAAAAGCTTACGAAACACTTCCCGTCTTTTTGAGAAGCAAGCAATAATTTATTAATAACTAAAGTAAGAAAAAGGATTTTATCTGTTACAAGTTACGAAACTAAGATTGAAATATGTTCCACAAATTTAGAATTGAAGCTAAGAGAGAACAAAAAAATGGCGCAATTTTTTTTTTATTTTATTACATATATATATAAATATATATATATATATATATATACACTATATTGTCATTGATTATTAGACACTTGCAATTTTAGACATTTTACTAAATATCTAGAAAAATACATTAGGAATCATCTCGAAACTCTTAGTGTATAAATATAATAGTATACGTCATACATCTTCGTGAAGATTTTTTTACCGAAACTCCATAGGGGACCGTCAACAAATTAAAAAAGAATGAATATCTTTTGAATAACCCTGTCAAAACTAATGTAGCAAAAGCGCTCAAACTCTAGATTATGATTGAATGCCTTATTGTAATACACTGTGTTCATTTTTATGCAAATAGCATGCATACTCGCAGAGTAATTAAGGTTTTTATAAAAATGGCCCCAAATTTTTCCAAGTTTTTCCATTATAATTTTCAGAGTTCTTAATATAAAATAATATTTTTTTCAGAAAATATGAAAAACAACATTGCACACAGTACCCTGTAATCAGAATTAAAAAATAATAAAAATTGTATGAAAAATGAGTAGGTTTACTAAATAATTTTTTACTGCGAATGCGTCAAAGACATCAAAATTTCATTTGCTTATTATGTTAGCTAAATGTATAGAGTAACTTCTGTAAAAGTCTCAAAATTATAGCTTGAAAATTCTGAAAGTAATCGTCTATAGAAAAAGGACAAAATCCGTTGTTTCCAAAATGAAGCAAAAAAATGAGGGATTTTATCCAAAAGTAGTCGTAACATCCCGTATTGTGTATTCTATATTGACACTAATCAATGAATATATGGATACAACCTCTCTTGTTTTTGCTTCATTTTGAGAATAACGGATTTTCAACTTATTCAATTGACGATTATTTTCAGAATTTTCAAGTTATGATTTTGTGACTTTCACAAAAGTTGCTCTATACATATAGCTAACATAATATGCAAATGAAATTTTTATATCGTTGACGCATGCGCAGTAAAAAATTATTTAGTAAACCAACTCATTTTGTATACAATTTTCATTATTTTTTAATTCTGATTACAGGGTACTGTGTGCAATGTTGTTTGTCATATTTTCTGAAAACAATATTATTTTATATTAAGAACTCTGAAAATTATAAGGAAAAAACTTGGAAAAATTTGGGACCATTTTTATAAAAACCTTAATTACTCTGCGAGTATGCATGCTATTTGCAAAAAAATGAACACAGTGTATTACAATAAGGCCTTCAATCATAATCTAGAGTTTGAGCGCTTTTGCTACATTAGTTTTGACAGGGTTATTCAAAAGATATTCATTCTTTTTTAATTTGTTGAAGGTCCCCTATGGAGTTTCGGTAAAAAATCTTCACGGTGGTGTATGACGTATACTATTATATTTATACACTAAGAGTTTCGAGATGATTCCTCATGTATTTTTCTAGATATTTAGTAAAATGTCTAAAATCGCAAGTGTCCAATAATCAATGGCAATATAGTGTATATATATATATATATATATATATATGTGTGTAATAAAATAAAAAAAATTTGCGCCATTTTTTTTTGTTCTCTCTTAGCTTCAATTCTAAATTTGTGGAACATATTTCAATCTTAGTTTCGTAACTTGTAACAGCTAAAATTCTTTTTCTTACTTTAGTTATTAATAAATTATTACTTGCTTCTCAAAAAGGCGGGAAGTATTTCGTAAGCTTTTTACTTTCTGGCATATTCCTGCGATTTTAATTTTATTTTTTATTTTTAACATCGCGTGACAGGTGTTACTACGCGTTGCTAAAGGGCTTTGTCTTCCGAGGAAAAAATATAGTTCTTGCCAAGGACCGCCTATTACGACCAATTAGAATTGATCATTTTGTCCGTTAGAGGCTCGAGTCCATCCTGATTGGATTTTTAAAATGATTGACGCGAAGTAGGAGGGCGCTAGTTTTGTCGTGAAAATGATTTTTTCATTTGGTTTTTCAGGAGAACAGAATGCACCTTTTCTTTAAACTATCAAGACGCGCGTTTTATTGCTCCGCTGAATTGGAATGCATTTTTTCTTAAAAACTACTCGGAAGCCATGTCATGTTTCCCGAGAATGCGATTGACTTTCAAAAATTATTAGGATGCTGTTTCTTTTTTTTTTCTCCCCAAAATTCTAATATCGTGAAATGCAGCTTAATCACGAAGTTGGTGAAGTGGAAGTTATTCGATGAGAGTGCCAAGGTGATTGCGTGAAAGAACTTAACTTATTTATGAGTTCTAATAAAATTAATTTAAAGACTGCTTGATTGAACTTTCTTATGGGGAAATAGCCCAAAAAACTCATCCACTGCTGGTCAAACTGCCGGAGCGACTGCTCAGCTCGTCCCACTGTTGATTCTTGGTAGTAGTAATCTGTTCTGCCTCATAGATGGTGTGCCACTGGAACTTGTACATTGTTATGGAACATCGCTTTCGTCGATTTATCATTACAGTGGAAGCCGGTAGGATTTTTCAAATGAACCTGCATACGTCTCTAGAGAAACCTTTTCGTCACAACGCTAATTGTGTACGCGTCATTTTCGCAGAGTTGGAGACTGGTTACTGAAACGTCTGACTTCTTTATCTTCAACCTAGACAATCACTAGTTATCAAAGTGATGCCACTGGTGTTGCAAGGAATGCTGCCGAAAGAAAAAAAAAAGAAAAAAGATCCCAGATAAATAGGAGTCTTTAAACGATCTTCATCAGAGCTTAATGATAAGGAAGAATCCTGTGAAAAAAAAAAAAAATCATAGGAAATATGTTGTGAAATTTTATTTGTGATCATTGTTGGCACCTACAGGAAGGAAATTCTTTGTTTGTGAATATGTCTTACAGTATTTTTTTTTCTTCATAAGTAACAGCTACGAAATCATCTACTGATTATTACTTAATCCAAAGAACAACTGCACGACAAAATTCAACATCATTTTCTTTTATTTATTTATTTATTTATTTTCTAGATAACAGTACTGAAATAATTTGATAAACTTTCATTTCATAATCAATGAACACCTGCAGCATGATTGCGAAACTACGATTGATTCCATCGGTAATATAAGTCAATTGAAATTTGCACCTGTGAGTCGTATGTACGAAATGCTTTATTTTTTGTTTATTTTAATAAATTTAGGTATTTGAACAAGGCCACATCGAGCATGTCTGTAAGTTATTATTTATTATTTTATTGTTTTATTGATTAAGAAATTTTAATAATAATTTCTTTGTTTAAATTCTTGATTTTTTTTCTCTTTTATTACAGATATTAAAAAATAAATTTGTTCTTAATTTATAATTAATTAAAATTTTCTGCTCATAGAAATTTTATTTAGTTTTAAAGGTGTTTTTTCTTTTTAATCGAAAGATGGATTAATTTGTTGTTAAAAAAAATTCTCTGTTGCTAAAATTATTTTCAATACGTAAAGAAAAGTATTTTTGTTCTTAAAGTTATTTGTTATTTCCCATGTATGGAAAACCGATATTTATTATTTTATTACTTATTTATTTATTATTTATTTATTTCACATGAAGTCAAACAGAATTGATTTATTTATTATTTTTATTGTTATTTATTGAGGTATTTGAAGTATTTGAAGTATAGTAATTGAATTTTAATAATTGAAGTATAGCATTTAAATATTTTCCATATGAATTATCCTTCTTTCATGTTACTAAGATCAGGATTAGTAAAAGAAGAAAAAATGTCAGAAAATAAACTTGATATTGTCCCTTTTGAATTTGGTTCGGGCATGGATATTTTTAAATGTTTTAAACATTTTGATCGAGAATGTTCTGTAGAAAAAAAAGATAATGAGTGGAAACACCAAAATATTTCAAAATATTTAAAGGGGGAAGCGCTAAAAACTTATATCAATGATTGTTTGAATTGTGCTACTTATGAGGAAATTGTCGAGATTTTAAGTGAAAAATTCATTCAAGTTAGAGTTCCAAAATTTTCTGAATTTACTTCCTTAAAGTTAAATGATCTAAGTGAATTGGATTCTTATTTTAGAAAGAAAGTTGAGATTGGAAGGCAACTTCAGCTTGGGGAAAATTTAATTATACAGGGATTAACTGATGGACTTCAGCCGGAGTATCAAAATTGTTTGATGGTTAACCCTCCTTCCAATACTCGTGAATGGTTTCGCATTGCTAAACAATTAGCAGTGATTCCAAATCATACCTCTAATAACAGCAATAGAAATTTTCAACAAACTAGACCTATGCACAATCCCAATCCTCAGCCCAGACATTGGACTCGACCTACTCTAAACAATCCATTCCAAAATTTTAATCCTAGGTTTTTCACTCCTAGAATTCCTACGACTCATTATCAGAATAACTACCCAAGTCGTCCGTGCAGAATATGTTTAAACAGAGGCATAGAAAATGCATATCATTGGGAGAGGAGTTGTATATTTAACACAAATTCCTTTCAAACTCAAACTCCTGCTCATATTCAACCACCCCCTACTAATAATATTTGACAATTAATCATCCCTGGATATGTGGGCAATAACAAAGTGTATTGTGTTGTTGATAGTGGATCAACTGTCTTAATTTTACCCCTCAAATTTGTTCGATATTTAAATGGTAATTTACATAATGTTACCCCTATTACTATTAGACAGGCACAAGGAACTCTTACAATTAATAAATCTTGTCGATTATGTATTAAATTTGGTAATATAAAGAGATATGTTAATTTTATAGTAAGAAAGCTTGATTTGGACTATGCTATTTTAGGTTTACCTGATTGTGCCAAATTTAAATTGAAAATTGATTGTGCGAAAAGCCAGGTGTTACAAGACAATATTTCGTTAAACCAATATGTCAACATATCCAGTGATAACTTAGAATTGCTTCATTTTGATATTATAAAAAATGATACTACTGTGCAACCCGATTATGAAAATACCATAACTCCTCAATCCTTGTCGCGAACTAATAATGATGATTATAATCTATTGGGGGATCTGAATGCTATTCCAAATAAAAATGTAAGGGAACTTTTAAGGGATTATTTAGATATTTTTGCAAAAAATAAATATGATGTAGGGAGAATTAATATTGAACCTCAGCGTATTTATCTTAAATCTGACCTACCAATATCTTTGAGGCCTTATCGTACATCCACTGCTGATGAAAAAGAAATATCTCAGCAAATCCTATCCTTATTAACTGCTGGGTTAATTAAAGAAAGTTATAGCCCATACTCTTCTCCAGTTACATTAGTAAATAAACGAGATGAAGGTAAAAAAACCCGAATGTGTGTTGATTACCGAAAATTAAATTCTATCATGAAAAATGACGCTGAACCTTTGCCCCGAATAGATGAAATTTTAGACAAATTAAGTGGTGCCCAATATTTCTCTACACTAGATTTAGCCTCAGGCTATTGGCACATACCTATTCACCCAGCCGATTCCGAAAAGTTAGCCTTTACTACTAATTGTGGGCTCTGGGAATGGAATGTTCTCCCCTTTGGTGTAAAGGTAGGCCCCCCAATTTTCAACAGGACAATTAGAAGAATTCTTACAAAATATAAAATAGACTTTGCTTGTTATTATTTTGATGATATAATTATTTTTTCTAAATCAATAGATGAACATATACAGCATCTCATCCAAATTTTTGATTTATGCCGACTAGAAAATATTAAATTAAAATTATCTAAATGTACTTTTGCTCAAAAACAAGTCAATTTTCTAGGGTATGAAATCCAAAATGGAACTTTAACTCCAGCTAATACTAATATAGAAACAATTAACCACTTAATCGGCAGTCCCGAGATAAGTCGGGGTTTAAAGCACTGTTTCCCCATACCCTTCGCCGGTTAAGTGGTTAAAAAATTAAAACCTCCTACTAATACTAAAGAATTACAAAGATTTCTTGGTTCTATAAATGTGTATCATAAATTTATTGACAAATATGCTGAAATTAGACACCCCCTAAATAAATTACTTAAGAAAGATACTATTTGGGAATGGAATACTGAATGTCAAAACTCTTTCCAAAAATTAAAAGATGCCCTCATTGCTAAACCAATTTTAAAGATTTATGACCCAAAATTACCCCTACACATGTTTGTTGACGCTTCTCAGGTAGCGGTAGGTGCAGTTTTTAAACAACCCGACCATAATAACTTTTTACATCCAATTGCTTATTTTTCTAGAGGATTGAGAAGTTATGAGAAAAATTATTTCATTACCGAACTAGAGTGTCTTGCTATCATTGATACTTTAGATAAATTTTATCATTACTTTCACGGTGTACAATTTACCATCCATACGGATCATGCATCTCTTGTTTGGTTAAAAAATGTCAAACATTTAAGAGGTCGATTATTTAGGTGGTCATTGAAGTTAAGTATGTTCGATTACAAAATAGAGTACTTAAAGGGATCTACAAATGTCGAAGCCGACATGTTGTCCCGAAACCCTATTTCTCATTTTTGTAAACCCCTTACTTTTCTTCTTGACGTTAAAGAGATTATTGAGATGCAAGAAAAAGAAAATGTGTGTGGATCAAATTATATTAATGACAATGGACTGATTATAGTTAAAAGAAAAGGTTTTCGTAAAGTGGTAGTTCCCATGTCCCTAAGAAAAAAATTGCTTAATGTTGCTCATGAACAGTTTGGTCACCCTGGTGTTCAAAAAATGCAAAATTTAATTTCTCCTAACTATTATTGGCCAGATATGAACCAAGACATTACTAACTTTGTTAAATACTGTGATATTTGCCAAAAAAATAAAAAACCTAGACAAAAAAAATTTGGCTTATTACAAGCTATGCCCACTACAGATCAACCTTTTGACTGTCTGTCTGTTGATACTGTAGGAGGGTTCAATTATTATAATTCTACAAAAAAATATCTCCATATTATAATAGACCATGCCACAAGATATGTTTGGGCATTTCCTTCCAAAAGTGTCACTACAGAAACTTATACAAATTGTCTGAAACAAATCTTCAATATCAAAATCCCTCAACAATTATTCTGTTTTAGTAAGATTTCAAGTGTACAGTCCCCTCAAAAAATACTTAGTGACAGGAATGCTGCTTTTACTTCTTCAAGATTCAAAAAATTCCTGCGAAATCATAATATTAAACAACGTTTGACCACTGCCCATCATCCACAAACGAATGGGAAATGTGAAAGAGTAAATCAGACAATAGTAACTAGATTAAAATGTAAAGTAAACTCCACTACCTCTAAAATTCCCTGGGCTAAGCTTTTAACTGATGTAATTAATGAATATAATAATACACCCCATTCTATTACTAAATTTCCACCTGCTTACTTGCTTTTTGGCCAATTACCCTATGACTCCCCCTTACAACAAAATTATTATCCCCCTGTTCATGAAGCACTTAAAATTGCTAAAACAAGAACTGATGAATTTCATTTAAAAAATAAAAGATATTATGATAAAGATTATATCGAACCAAAATTTAAAATAGGAGATCTAGTTATCTATGAAGAATTTCAGTACCCTAATACTAGAAAGTTGTCACAAGTATTTAGTGGCCCTTATAAAATTCTTAACAAATTATCCGAAGTAAATTTTGAAATTGATAGGCAAAACCAGTTCAAAAGTTCAGAAATAGTGCATGTATCTAAATTAAGGTCTTATTATTCCCCTGATAAATTTAAATTAAGTCATGAGCAATAATCAACCCCCTAATCAACAACAACAAACTCAAGTAAAAACTGTAGCTTAAACTATATCTCTAGTTTATCATTTTATATTTTTTTTCTCTTAAACAGTAAATTTCTTTCCATATTTTAATTCAGATAATATCCTGTAATTCTTACAGAATGGCAATGATATCTCTTGACTGCAGCGAGAGTGTCACTTGTCTGGAAATTTTTATATTTGTTTATTTATGCCGGCGTAGACGAACAAAGTGGAAATTTCTTATTCTGTACTGAATTACCCTACTTAGAATAGTTTAATAACAAATAAATATTTAAAAATATACAAAAATTTTTCTTTCAACTGAACCTATTTGCAATATTAAATTTAATCTATCAATTATTAAATTAATTATATATCAAGTAACAAAATTTTTATCACTTTATTTTAATTTTTTTTTTCTTTCTCTCTCTCTTTGCTGCTACATTCCAGTCCAAGTACATGTCAATTATAATATAATTTTGTTTCTTTTTCTCTTTTCTACTTGTATCTTGCAATGTTTTATCACAGCGAGAGAATATTTATTGCGTAAATATTTGACATGAATAGATCTTGTTTTTTATTTTTATCATTTATTAATATTTCTTTTTAAGAATCTTAGTAGTTTAAAGGTCACGTGCATTCTCAAGCATGAACAAAAATTTTATTTATCTTTATTTTATTTTAATTTATCATATTATATTTTAATTTTTTTTTTTTGTACATATTCCTACTTAATCCTGTACTCGAATTACCAGATTAAGTAAATGATTTCATAATTGATTGTATTTTTTATTTTATTCCACTTCTCTCTATATTTCATCCCAAAAATATGAGATGAGATAAACGAGATTAAGTATTTAAAGAATGTCTTTTGTGATATTTATTATTACTTATTAAGAGATTTACTTATACCCATTATGAGATTTACTTATACTTACGATATTTATTATTATTGATATTTTTCCTTATTATATTTCTTACTTATATTGTGTATTATTTACATTGTTAAAGTTTATTATTACTATATTATAAAATGTCTTACTATATTGAATTTGAACAATTAATAATGATATAATTAGACCTCCTTGAAAAGAGGCAATGGACTATACCACTCCAAATATGACTCTTGGACAAGTAATAAGATATAATTAGACTTCCTTGAAAAGAGATCATGAATACTCCAAATATGACTCTTAAATGGATTTTTGAAACAAACTTTCAACATTGATTTCAAGAAAGTTCTATTAAATTCCTTCATTTCTAGATTTGACATTGTTAAAAAAGAATTCAACGTTATTGTTTTTCATTTTTATGTTATTACTATGGGTAATTGCTTATATTTTCAAATTACTTTATGATGTGTACTTTAAACAAGATTATATCTTGTATTTGTATTGATGCCTATTTTATTGTATTTAAATTTGAAGTTATTCCATGCATCACCTTAGTGTTTTTAAATTTGAATTCTATATTTATATAAAAAAGAGAAATTAATTTAAATTTTTTTTATTTAGTATCTAATTATTATTACTTATATCAACAACTTCGTGAGCTAAGTCTGCATCATCTCCCTTTCTGTGAAATTGCAGGTCTCAGACCTACTTTTTCACCCGTCTTTCTGGGAGGGGGGATTTGTAATAAAATAAAAAAATTTTGCGCCATTTTTTTTTGTTCTCTCTTAGCTTCAATTCTAAATTTGTGGAACATATTTCAATCTTAGTTTCGTAACTTGTAACAGCTAAAATTCTTTTTCTTACTTTAGTTATTAATAAATTATTGCTTGCTTCTCAAAAAGGCGGGAAGTATTTCGTAAGCTTTTTACTTTCTGGCATATTCCTGCGATTTTAATTTTTTTTTTTTTTTTTAACATCGCTTTACAGGTGTTACTACGCGTTGCTAAAGGGCTTTGTCTTCCGAGGAAAAAATATAGTTCTTGCCAATAGACCGCCTATTACGGCCAATTAGAATCGATCATTTTGTCCGTTAGAGGCTCGAGTCCATCCTGATTGGATTTTTAAAATGATTGACGCGAAGTAGGAGGGCGCTAGTTTTGTCGTGAAAATGATTTTTTCATTTGGTTTTTCAGGAGAACAGAATGCACCTTTTCTTTAAACTATCAAGACGCGCGTTTTATTGCTCCGCTGAATTAGAATGCATTTTTTCTTAAAAACTACTCGGAAGCCATGTCATGTTTCCCGAGAATGCGATTGACTTTCAAAAATTATTAGGATGCTGTTTCTTTTTTTTTTCTCCCCAAAATTCTAATATCGTGAAATGCAGCTTAATCACGAAGTTGGTGAAGTGGAAGTTATTCGATGAGAGTGCCAAGGTGATTGCGTGAAAGAACTTAACTTATTTATGAGTTCTAATAAAATTAATTTAAAGACTGCTTGATTGAACTTTCTTATGGGAAAATAGCCCAAAAAACTCATCCACTGCTGGTCAAACTGCCGGAGCGACTGCTCAGCTCGTCCCACTGTTGATTCTTGGTAGTAGTAATCTGTTCTGCCTCATAGATGGTGTGCCACTGGAACTTGTACATTGTTATGGAACATCGCTTTCGTCGATTTATCATTACATATATATACAGTTGATTATTTATTTATTGGCATATTATGTTTTATATTTAAAACATAAAATTTCATGATCAGACTAAAATGAGGCATTCTCATTTTGTAAAAAAAGAACAAATCTTAAAATTATAATTTGGATAAACAAGTAAATATTTCTGAACATGATTTGATGTTTTTTAGAAAATGTGTGTGTCCATGTCTGTCAATCAGTCTCTCTGATATCCGGTGTACTTATATCGATAAAAAAGAATTCGGGCGTTCTATCGCAAGACCTAATACTTATAATTACACAAAAAAATAAGAATAATTTAGATCGTAAAATAATATGGCGCTGATTAGATTTTAGAGTATATCATAAAACAGATGGCACTATGATGATGGATTATTAAAGATTGTCGCAAAAGTTCTCCAAGGCTAACCCGTGGACATTCATTAAGTTTCCGATTCAGGTATAAATTTTCTTAAGTTCCGACTTATCGATTTTTGGTGTATGTCAAAAAAAAAAAAAAAAAAAAAAAAAAAAAAATACGATTTCAGCGAAAGTTTGTATCTCAGGAACTAATGAAATGAATTTTTTTATAAAATTTTAGATTCGATTAGATATTGATATAATTTGGTGTTATTTATCTTTTCTTTAGACTATAAAAAAGTTGGAGGTACAGTGCTGCATTTTGTACGAATTCTGTAATAGCTTAAGAATAAATGTACGAATTTGTATCCATATTCAAATTCATTTAGACTTTGACATAAGATGTTACTGACTAGGTTTTAGTCGCACTACAGATGGCACTGATATGCAGTATTTCTTCACAATTTTTCAAAAGCTATATCTGCAAAACTAACGCACGCAATTTATTCTAATTTAATTGTCTGTTACATTTTCATGCAAAAACATCCTTGTTAGAAGTACATTGATATATATCTGTGTGTAAATTGAGAAAAGTCCTTTTGTCCATTACCGGGAGGTAGAGGTAGTTTTCATATTCCTTTCTTTTCTTTAAAAAAATTAAGTTATATTATTCAACCGTATAATATTAATCGAACAACGTAATAGAAGATTTAATACTTGTTTTTGTCAATGCTGAATACGAATGGTAATTTCGAGAAAGTAATCAATTTTATACAAACTGGTTTTATTTAAAGCGATTTGTATTCGATATAATAAAGTGCCATTTTAAAACAACATGATGGATGAAATTAACAAATGAGGTTGATCGAGATCTTTGTCAATCATGTGCGCATGTTCACTCACGTCGAAGTCAGTTGATATATGTATTTTCAAAATCTCATTCCACTTTAAAAACACAAACTGTTATATGAAAGCCATTTTTTAAAATAAAGACAATAAAAGAAATGCTCCGTAATCCTTGAATTAAGATCAAACACTTTATTAAAAAAAATTCTATTTCTGTTGTTTTTTGTGCATTATTATAAATTTAAAACTTTTTCACAATTTTAAGTGGCCTCCATTTTGAGACAAGGCGGCAGATGAAGTTGACCCAGGGAACTAGGTCAAGACATAGGATTGTTCTATGCACACACCAAAGTATATTCAAATCGCTTCATAAATGCGCATATTATCTCATGAGAAATATGAGATCATTTGAAAATGTCAGTCTCACTAGAAATTCAAAGCGCTACATTATTTAAATATGGTTTAAATATAGTTTAAATATAGTGGTATTATTTAAAATATAGACAAAACAAAAAAATCTCCGAATTCATTGTATCAAGAAAAAACACATAAGAAAAAGAGTGCTTTTCATTTTCCATTTTTTTGTGCTCATTATAAATTTAAAGTTAAAAAAAATCAAATGGCTTCAATTTTAAAGCGAAGTGGCGGATGAAGTTTGCCAGCGAAAATGAACGAGACATCTGTTTCTTCTATGTATACACCAAGTTACATGCAAATCAGCTCATCAATATAAATATCACGTGACAAAAATCCGATCATTTCAAAATTTTAGCCACAGTAGAAGTTCAACGCGTTATAACTCAGCCATTTTTTAAAAGTACAGTCGAAATAAAAAAAAAGTACTCTAGAGTCTTTGCCTCAAGCTAAAACGCATAACAGAAAAATCTGTTTTTGCTTCAAATTTCTGTGTACGTAATTTTAAATGTAAAAAAAAAATGGCCGACATTTTTAAACAAGAGGACGGCTGAAAGTGGCTAACAAACCCGGTTCAAACATTTATATATCCTCTGTTCACTAAAGTTACAACCAAATCCATTCAGAAATGCGCATGCTATCACGTGACAAAAATCTGACCGTTTCAAAATGTCAACCACACTAGAAATTCAAAGTGCTATAACTCCGCAAATTTTTGAGATATAAACAATACAAAAAAGGCTCTGAAATCTTTGTATCAAGGTCAAATGCATAGAAGAAAACAAAATTCAATTTCTAAATGGGTTTGTACTTGATTTAATTTTTTTTAATTGAAAAAAAAATTAATAGCCGCCATTTTGATATAAGATGGCGAACAAACTGGGTTGATACATTAGCATACAATGTGCACACCAAGTTACATCCAAATTGGTTCATTAATACTCTTTTATTACGTGACAAAAAAATCAGACCATTTCAAAATATCAGCCACACTAGAAATTCAAAGTGCTATAACTTGATAATTTTTTAAAGATAGAGACAAAACTGAAAATGCTCTGGAATCTTTGTATCAAGGTTAAACACACAGAAGAAAAATATTTTTCAATTTCTAATTTTTTTTTCACTTAATTTTAAATTTTGTTATTATTTTTAAAATTTAAACTGTCGCCATTTTCAAACAAGATGGCGGATGATGCTGGCCAAAGAACTCGGCCGAGACATTAGTATATACTATGTACATACTAAGTTTCATTCAAATCGGTTCATAAATACGATAGTTACAGTATGACAAATGTCCATCCATATGTGTATATATATGTATATACAGGGTGTCCCTAAACAAATGGTGTATACGCTAGGAGGTGATAGACCACATCAAGACGAGTGATAGTAAATAAGAAACCAAGGGTACCAAACGTTTTCCAAAGGAGATAGCCGCCATTAAAGTTTGGGGTCCAAAATTTCAATTACACATAAAAAACGGAAAAATCGATCGATTGATTTGCGGTTTTCACTAAAATTATTCTTTATGCTGGTATTTTCTTGAAAATAAATTATAAAGATAAATTTCGAAAAATACCGATAGAGGGCGCTTTAGACTTTGAAGTAATGAAAAACAATTTTTTGCCGTGATTTTTTGCTTCTCATTAAATGGTTTCGTAAGCTTAGACTTATACTTAAATTTTGAACTCAGAATCTGAATAGTTGGAAGCGGTTAAGTAGCTCAAACTTAACTATGTTCAGAGGGTTTAATTTTCAAATGATTATAAAAAACGGAAAAATTGGTCGATTGATTTGCGGTTTTCACTAAAACTATTCTTTATGTCGGTATTTTATTGAAAATGAATTATAAAGATTAATTTCAAAAAATGCCAATAGAGGGCGCTTTAGACTTTGAATTAAGGAAATAATCCATCCTAATACTATTTTTGCCGTTATTTTTTGCATCTCATTAAATGGTTTCGTAAGCTTAGATTTAAACTTAAATTTTGTGCTTAGAGATAACTTAGATTTATAACTTAACTATATAACTTAACTATATAATTATAACTTAGATTTAAATTTTGAGCTCAAAATCTGAATATTTGGGAGTGGTTAAGTAGCACAAACTGAACTGTGTTCTGAGGGTTTAAATTTCAAACAAAACGGAAAACTACAAAAAAACGGAAAAATTATTCGATTCGTTTGCGGTTTTTGCTAAAACTATTTTTTAAATCAGTGTTTTATTGAAAATAATGTTCAAAGATAAATTTCACAAAATGCCGATAGAGGACGCCTTAGACATTAGAAAAGCGTACAACTATTTTTAACCGTTATTTTTTTAAATCTCATTAAATGCTTTCAAATGCTTAGATTTAAAGTTTGAGATCAAATTCTGAGTCGTTGCGAGTGTTTAAGTAGCGAAAAAGTGAACTGTGTTCGTAGGGGGGGGGGGGTTAAATTTCAACTCCTGAACACACTTCAGTTTGCGCTTCTTAACCCCTCCCAACGATTCAGAATTTGAGTTCAAAATTTAAGTTTAAATCAAAGATTTCGAAAACATTTAACAAGTTTTGGAAAGCATTTAATTAGATACAAAAAAAAAAAAAAAAAAACGGTCAAAATTTGTTGTTGGTTACTCTGAAGTTTAAGGCGCCCTTTAACGGAATTTTTTGAAATTTATCTTTAAAATTCATTTTCAAGAAGATACTGAAATAAAAAATAGTTTTATTTTAAACCGCAAACAAATCGACCAATTTTTCCGTTTTTTATTATCATTTAAAATTTAAACCCTCTGAACGCAATTCAATTTGTGCTACACAACAACTCCCAACTATTCAGATTTTGAGCTCAAAATTTAAGTTTAAGTCTAAGTTTACGAAAACATTTAATCAGATGCAAAAAATAACGTAAAAAGTAGTTGTTCGTTACTCAAAAGTTTAAAGCGCCCTCTATCGGCATTTTTTGAAATTTATCTTTATACTTCATTTTCAGTAAAATACCGACATAAAGAATAGTTTTAGTGAAAACCGCAAATCAATCGACCAATTTTTCCATTTTTTCTAAACATTTGAAATTTAAACCCTCTGAACAAAGTTAAGTTTGTGCTACTTAACCGCTTCCAACTATTCAGATTTTGAGCTCAAAATTTAAATTTAAGTCTAAGCTTACGAAACCATTTAATGAGATGCAAAAAATCACGGCAAAAAGTAGTTTTTCATTACGTCAATTTCTAAAGCGCCCTCTATCAGCATTTTTTGAAATTTATCTTTGTAATTTATTTTCAAGAAAATACCAACATAAAGAATAATTTTAGTGAAAACCGCAAATCAATCGATCAATTCTTCCGTTTTTTATGTGTATTTGAAATTTTGGACCCCAAACTTTAATGGCGGATATCTGCTTTGGAAAACGTTTGGGACCCTTGGTTTTCTATTTCCTATTACTCGTCTTGATGTGTTCTATCACTTCCTAGCGTATATACCATTTGTTAAAGCACACCCTGTATATTGTATATATATATATTAACCATCAAAAGAAATAACTCAGTCCGAACCAGCTCACCATCCTCTCAAAAAATACCTTTAAAAGTTAAAATTCAACAAGAAAAAATACAGAATTATAAAATAACAGGCTGCAGTACACATTAAAAATGGGTTTCATTACTAAAAGCAGCCGAGCATTAAAATTTAAGAAAAAATGTATAAATGACAATGGGTTTCGCCTAGAGCGGTGATTGTTAAAAGCAAGTGCATTATAACTCTCGATGGCTACATTTCACACTCTCCCCCAGCGGATCCTACGCAACATTAGTAAATGAATGCCTCACCTGCAATATAATTAAAAATGATAATATGTTCGTTGAATAAAACACACATTCCCGACTCAGCCACATTGCCACAACCCCCCCCCCCCCCTCCAAAAAAAAAAAAAAAAAAAAAAAAAAAAAAAAAAAAAAAAAAAAACTGAACAAAGTAGAAATCATTTTCCAAACAACCAATCTAAAATCAAACCAAATCTATTGCCAATGGATGAAGTCCATCATCATAGAAACGCCCTTAGACAGGCTTTAGGCAATACAATCATTCACTGACATCGAGAAGCACACTGTGAATAATGAAGCAAAATCAGAATTCTCTTCATTATTCAATTTATTATTCTCTTCCACTCTACAAAAAATGTCTAGAAATATTTCTCCCTTAATTAAATTTAATAAACACATTTTAAGATATTTTGGCGGAATAATGAAAATATAATTTATTTATTTGATTAATCACGATTCTATTTATAATTATTAACTCCATGATTTATTTTCTTTTGAAAATATACATGTTTTCTTTATTATTTGCAAAAATGCGACCATACTGGAAAAACATATAAAATAAGTTAATGATTTTTGTAAGGTACTATTCTTTATAATGTTTTGAGGCTATAAAATAATAATAATAATAATAATAATAATAATAATAATGTGCAAATCTACAGATCATAATTTATTTTATGCTTATTTTTAAGACAAAATACTGAGTTTTTTTGTTTGTTTGTTTCTAAAATGTACGACAAAATATCGTTTGTGTCGCGTAGCAGAGGATTGGCTTCGCTCATTTTAATTATTATTATTTAAAATACACTCTTAGGTTAGAGGGGATTGAAATCAGACCATGCAAAATCGCAATCATGTGAATCTGAATTTTGATCTGGCGTAAATTGTGAGTTTCCATGCATTGTTAAAAAATGTCTAAGCTTATGTATTACATGCATCATTATAAAGCGCTTACGGAAAGAAATTGCATAGTTTTTATTTATTTAATGAGATAAATAACGAGTTGTTAACATAAATGATTAGCATTTCAACTATAAAATTATATTTACATTAAAACTTTATTAATTATGATTTGCTATTTAAAATTTAACAAATGATTTGTAATAGTACGAAAGTTTATGCAAGAAATCGCAGTGTAAATTTAAATTAGATTGGCGAGAATGCGGGAATCGTAACGAATTCCATTATTCAAAGAAGATAGATTATCGAGTTCCAAAATCATTGATCTTTGAAAGTGTGTCATTTCGTTTCGGAATGACTAGAATTTAAGAGTAAAGTGACTCAGCATAAATCTTACTAAGAGGGAAATTGACGATTACCGTTTCACAAACACAATTACAAATGATTTGAATACTCTGGGAGCTCTACTTTGTAATATGCATTGGTATATTGTGTTATAATTGATTTCTTTTTATTACAGAGATTTTTCTGTAGTCTATCTGCAAATGTCATGTGTAGAAAATATCACCAAATATTGTAAATAAATATGCTTTCTATTACGATTTTGAGGGATATTTGAAGAGCAAGAGATATATTAATTTGTATAATTTACACTTGTTTAATTTATACTTCTACTCATGTATTTGTAAAAAGGAATTTATTTTCTTCACGCCCATGATAACAAAAGTGCATATTTTAAAAATTATAATTGAGAACGTGAATTTTATAGACCTTATCTAGAGAATCAAACTGTGCGAATCAAAAATTTTTTTTACTACGTATTTTGGTTTTTATTTTGGGTTGTATTGGTTTGTCTTGTTACGGATTAAACTGACAATTACCGTTTCACTAACACAATTACGAAATTTTTAAAGCTCTGCGAGTTCTACTTCATAATATATATTGGTATATTGTATTAGAATTGCGTATACCCATCTCTGCGTAATACTCATCATCTGTCTTTCCTTATAAACCGAAGTGCTCAGGCCCATCAGTACATGCTTTCAAAGTTACCTATTGTGAATACACCGATATGAAAACAGCGAATTCCGACGACTTGCAGATCGATTTTCCGCTTTCAGACACTCAATCAATCTAGCATTTCTGATCCCTGAACATGCTATCTATTATGAAAATCCATAAAGCTCATCCACGATGATGTATAATTTATTACAGTAAAAATTGTAAATAAAAATCTTTAAGTGCTACATGTGGAAAATTAATATTTTCGAATAAGGGCAATAAAGGTGAGTTCTTTTAGATTTTTATTTATTAGTTGTTTTAATTAACGAAATTATATAATTTAAGTCATCAGTTTGTATAATACTGAGTAATTATCATAAATTTCATTTACAAATGGAATTCTAAAAGTTGTTTTCTTTTTTATACCATTTAATATTATTGAGGTGTGCTGACACTCCATGCGCGTTCTACTGTTATATTTTACTTCATCTGTCCTGCCGGATTAAACTTTGAACCGATATTATTATTATTATTATTATTATTATTATTATTATTATTATTATTATTATTATTATTATTATTATTATTATTATTATTATTATTATTATTATTACTATTATTATTTTCACACAACAAGAACCTCGATACACAACACTTGATAACAAGTCCTGTGATACAGAATATAAATCAAAACTAGAATTTCACTGAGACTCTAAAAGATTTTACATTTATAGTAATTTTCTAATATCTGATAAAAATAACAAAATTTGAAAACCTTTATTTGTGAATGAAAAATATTAAATACATATTTAAAAAAAATTATTAACAAAGAAACTTTCATTCTATCACCATGTCAGGGTTTTATAGCCGAAGAAGTATCTAAAAGTACCGCTATACACTCAAACATTTATAATCTTTAATAATTTAGTGATTTAAGAGTATAATTCAATTACATGTCTTTTAAACTTGTGTTTTATTTGTATTACTTTATCATTTTATTGCTGTATTAATTGAGTTTTAGTTTCGTTAACGAACATTATCCAGAACAGAATGCTAATCACCATTATATAAAGCAAAATAGTTTGATCATTCATACTTAGGCTGGAGGTTACAAATACATGTTTTTAAAATAATCATTTGGTAAAATTATTTTTTAAACCAACAACAAATGAAAAAATTGAGGTACAGATTCAAAGAAATTCAAAACATCAAAATAGAGTTTTACACTAGTCAAATGTGTAAAAATGCAAATTTTGTGACATTTACAAACAAAAGAAATATTGATGTAAAAAGAGAAAATGGTTGGTCAGGTGCTATCACTATCATTTTAAATTCAGCATTTTTGAATGCATTTGATTTCTAATACAGCTTTTAGATTAAAATTGTCCTTTAGTTTATATTCTGCAGTACATGTTACAAATTTTATTTTCAGTTGCCTAAATGTTATACAGGTTATAAAAAAGATATATAAACTTTAAAACTTGTTAAAATAATAATCACCTTTGCCATCTTTATCCATCAATTAAAATTATCACCCCTATTAATTTACTTTTACAAAGAAATAAATAATCAATCACAGTGGCATAAGAGAAACGAAAAAAATCTTAATAAATTAGTAACTATATGTTAACTTTTTTTCTGTTTACATTTAATCCTCATTTATTCTTTAACATGTAATTATTTATACACATAAAAATCTTTGAAGCTATGATCCCAACAGGTTAATTACTTCTTTTTTTTTTTGCCTCCTCTTTTTAAGTGATAAGAAATATCAAAGCAAATTTCTTTTCCATCCTTTAATAGTTTTTAATATATGTTTACAAGGCATTTTTTATTTAAGCTGTCACATGGGATATTCGAAGTTGAAAATGATACTTTTATGATAAAGTAATGTGTTTTAATGTTTGGTGATTTAATAATGTACCAAAAAAATCATTTAAACGGGATGCTGAGGAAAGTTATAGTGTTTTGAATATGTTATGTTACGTTAGAAAATGACATAAGAAAAATAAAGAAGATATTATGTACTTGTACTGTTTATAGAAAACACATTTTAATGTATGTTCTTCATCTTTATTAAACATTAATACAAATAAATAATGATGTTATTAAATGCATAGATTGTATTATTTTTATATAAATCTTTAAACAATATGTGGCTATATATATATAAATACTTAGAAATATTGTAATATTTAATTTGCTGGCGAATCTTTTTATAATTCATTCACACCACTGAAAAAAATAGTAGTATATTTTCCCTGTACAAATGTTCTTAAAGCATAGATAAAACATTTTTGTCTTTTAAACAGAGATGAGATGTAGCATTAAAAAATATTTGCCTGTAATTAAAACTTTACGATACCATTTATATATTTATATAGATAGATAGATAGATAGGTTCGTAAAGTCTAATCTATAACATAGTATAGATAAATATGTATTGAAAATGGAAAATACACCTACAGGGGGTTACGCCGAAGTAGTGGACCAGTAATTTTTAAAATATTAAAAGAAGCAGAAAATTTATTATGCATTATACAATTTTAAATATTTAAAATACTAAAATACACAGACTTTATTGCTAAATTATTAAAGAAAATTTTACAAAAAACATAAATAATGTCTACAGGAAGTAAATGAATGCGTTCGCTATCTTATTCTGAAGCGAAAAAGATCATCAAGATCATGCCAGAATATTTTATTGTAAGTTTGAATCTTAGGTGCTTTTCATCAATTATAAATTGCATTGCAACTTATTTAGGATATCGTTCAATTGAAGAAACCCTATTCGTGTCACTGCTTTGTTTGTCTCACAGTTCGAAGAGGCTATGCAAAGATAATTTTATCAACTGTTTGTTAATTTTGTGCACCCTCACGAAATCATACATTATCATCACTCCACACCCTACACTGTTAAAACTAATGGTGACACATTGGATCTTTTATGGGTGAAAGGCTTGTCTCACTGGTGACACCCCTAAAAGAGCCAGAATGACACCTTTAATTAGGGTGAAAAGATGGCACCTTTAATCCAGAGTGTCCAATAATAAAAAATTAAAAAATATACAAACCGACTTTTGTCCGTCGAAGGATTCGAACTCACATTGTCTGATTACGAGTTCAGCGTTCTAACCGCTTGGCCATCGAGCTCACCTTCATTCACTCATAGCCATAGATTTTACTTGCCGTCACAGAAAACAGAAAGACACACGTCACAGCGCATGCGCATGGTTCCAGTCACTCGATGAGGTGCCACATTGCTGCCAATACGAAGTGTATTGCACCTTATTTAGCTCCAATCACCCAGTAAGAGACCTGTCGGCACTGCAACCACATAACCAATCCCCTATGGCACCCTAGGGTTCCAAATGCCCCGGGTTAAAATGTACCCTAGGTTCTTTTCACCTCCGGGTCCCAAATGGCATCGGTTTCTCACCTTCATTTTTAACAGTGTATCCTTCACCCCAGTAATAATATAATTATCAAAGTTTTTTTCTTGGGTGTGTGAGAGGGAGTGATATATATTATTGCTTACATTCATTTTTCGCATATTTTATTGATTGAACTGAACAGAAATCAATAAAAGATTTTTTTAATCGAATAACCATAAAAAATAATAGCTCCTTCTAAGTAGTATAATCCACTTAAAAGTATTTCATTTGTAGAATTTTTTAATTAAATAAAGCATTAAGCAGCAATAAAATCTTATTGCACTTGCCCGAAAAGATTAGAAATAAGAAATTCTTATCATGAAAACAAGTGGACAACATTATTTCTCTTTTATTTATTAGTAAACACAAATTTAGTTTCAAATAAACTTCACATATAGTTTCTTGAATCATGATTATATATGCATAAATATATGAAGAACTGTAGGAATGTAAAATGTTAGGATATTAAATATTTTAAAATTAAATAATTTTATAAAAAATTAATCACTTTATAATAATAACTTTATACTTTCATAAAAATACAAAAAACCATTTTTTTTAAATTAAAGACCATGCTACAAATAAAAAGAGAAAATTATGATTGGAGCAAAAATTATATCGATATCAAAAGAACCCCCTCCCTCGCTCTATATATATCTTAAGATATCATATGCCAGGTGCTCCCCATTGAAATGATAATGTTAAACAGGTTTTTTTTTCTAACGCTATTCAGACCCACCGATCGCTTGTTCTAATAATTTGAATGACACAAAATTTTATAAATGGACTCATAAAACCATGGGAAAAATATTCCATTAAAAAAGAAAAAAAAGTTCCGATCACTGCCGATAGCGGCAAATTTGGTGCCGTATATGGAAAGAAAACATTAATACAGAAAAACTAATGATTTGAATAAAATGCCATGTTTTATTCATCGTAATCACTTTCCCGATGAGGAATTCGACCACATTCAATGCAACCAAAGCTCTTCAGTAATACATCTTGCATTCTCTGTACAACATTTTCGACTTCCAAGCACAACATGTCACATAGAATAGTCCTTACTGGAAATTGTAATATATTTTTTAAGAATCTTTTTAGCTTGGTTTCATTAGTCTCCGTATAAATTTCAAAGCAGTTCCGGTTATTAAAATTAGCTATAGAGAACTCTAAATAGCGTCAATTTAAAAAAGAACGCTCTGTATATGCACAGCTCCGTACACAAAAAAACTGTGTTATGGGAGTCTTCAAATTTTGTGTACTTACAGCTTTATATCTTGTGCCACACCTCGTGTTTTATAAGAATTTGAAAAAGTATAACATTTTGATTAAATTCATTTCTTCAATGTTATTCATTCATTTATGTTAGTTAAATTTTAAAAGAGGACCTTATTTTCAACGTTTTTAAATATAGACATAATAACTTGGAAATTAGTTCGTTGTGGTTATGGCAGACAGCTCATTTTATTTTGGTTATGTTTATGACGGCCTGTTACCTACGCCTTGATACAGGCCATAATGGGCAGACACCTCAGAATTATTCTGTAGTAAATTTAAAATATATTAAACAAAATTAAGGTATAATAACCATTTTTAAAATGAATATACTTGTTGTCAGACTGAATTTACTCATGAATTTCAATATAAATATGAAGTCATGTTTACTGTGTCTTAAAGTATTCAAAGAAATATATTATTCTATAAAGGTGCTTATAAAAAACAGTATTTAGGTTAAAATTTGAGTTTATGAAAAAGATAAATTACTTTTACTAAACTATTACTTGTACTATGTATTCCAAAACTGTACATTAAAAATATATTAATCAAAACCTTTATCCATAAGATTAAATTTTTGACACTTATTGGGGATAAGTTTCACTTCACATAACAAGATCCATATAAGAAGAAATCTGTGTACTTGTGCTGTCTTAAAATATTCAATAAAAAGTTATGTTTAGATAAGAGACTTCTAAAAAACAGTGTTTCTTTTTTAATATTTTAATTAAATAGATCATTTGGTAACAAAAACTATTATGTCTACCATATATTCTATAATTTTACATTAAAATTATTTAACTAAAATTTTTTACCCGTAAATTTAAATTTTTGCCAATGCATCATTTGTAAGATTTACATCACTTATAAAGATCAATATAAGATGGCATTCATGCTGCTGTGTGACTTAAAGTATTCAAAAGAAAATTTACATCTTTGGGACATCAATTTTAGAAACTTCATGGAAAATTTATCTACACCATTTCCGCAATTGTTTCTTGTTCGGAGATATTTCACAGTTTAAGAAAGAAAAAGAAAAAGTTTAAATATGCGTTGAAACAACTATTGTAAGAGAAGAAAAAGAAAACTTACTATCATAAGATTTTAATCATAGAAATTTATTTATTTAATTTGAGCCATTTTTACAAATAAATCAAATAAAATATATTAACAAACTTATATAATTACTCAAATATAAGTACAGCTCCACATACAGAAGCAAGCAAAATATAATAAATTATTAATGCGAAGTATACTTTTTTTTTAAATGTCAGTAGAGACGGGCAATAAAGATCTTTAGGTGTCATGTTATTAGTATAAAATGCATATTTGAGCTCGAAAAAAATAACCTATTAAGGGAAATGTAATCAGATCAGTATTTAGAAATATATGTTAATATCAAAGAAAAGTTCCTTAATCATTTATAGATTACTAGAAGATAGCTCGTCAAAAAAACGTGCTTGCATTTTTAAAGGATGGTAAAAAATTACAACATCTGTGGTCAATCATAGCCACTTTAGGATGAAACAGTTTTGATAAATAAAATGATTAAACTTGGAGAGGAAAAAAAAGAAAAAGAAAAAGAAAGAAAGAAAGAAAGAAAATTTCAACAGAAATGTGCATTTAAAACTATATCAAAACTATCTGGTAGATGGGGGTGGGGATTATAATGAAATTTAAAACACACCCGCGGTTTGCTTAAATAAAAAGTTTTAATTAAATATTGTTTTTGAAATCGTGAAAAGATTCCAAAGCAAAGTAAAACGTAGTGACGTCATATACAGCTCCCACTGTAAATATGACCAATGAGAACGCTCCATTACGACTATGGAACGGTTTAATTGGTCAGAAAAGAGATTGCCTTTAAAATCGGATGTAACTTTTCACAATGTTTTTTATAGATTTGAAATTCTCAAGGGTCATTCACGGCTGTAAAGAAAAAAAATAAAGCAACCCGAATATATAAATTTAACAATATTGCATTTTAAACGCACCTTCGCATTCCTTTAATAAAAATTTTTAATTAAATATACTTTTTGAAATCGTGGAAAGATTTCAAAGCGAAGTAAAATGTAGTGACGTCATTTACAGCTCCCACTGTAAATCTGACCAATGAGAACGCTCCATTACGACTATGAAATGTTTTCATTGGTGAATAAGTTTCTTTTTTTTGGTGGATAGATTGATCCCGGAATTGTTATACACGGAGGGGTTTTATATATATAATTATTATCTTTTATAATATATTGGAATATTTTCTGCAGCAAATGTTATACAAAAATATAATTTCAAACTCAGCATTAAAAACACAGTTTTAACTAATAGAAAATAATAATTTTATTTATTATGTTTTTTATTAATCATTATTTAATTTCAAAAGGTCTTGAAATCTGATAATACATTACAATAACTATAGTTTCATTTTTTAATGCGTTAATTTAAACACTAAAACAAGCAAAGCTATCATTTTGACTAATCTTCTCTTTTGAGAACCAGTTATTTTAAAAACAATTTGTTCAGATCATCATCTTTCGTGAATTTAATTACTGTTTTGAGGTCTTTAAATACATGACTTTGTTTTACTACAAAACTTTATAAATTAATGTTCAAGCCTGAATGACCAAAGCGGTCAAAATGACAGCTATAAGGATTTGAGTGATATGCTATGAAATATAACATTATTTTCTCTCCTCTGCTTATCGTTTTGACATTGGCAAATGTAACTGATTTCAGCAATATTTTTTTTTTTCATTCGTACATATGTTGTCTAGTTCGACTGGTGTGTCATTGAAGGATTTCTTGCAATTTGTGCCTGTTTATTTTCAGCACATTTGTAATTGAATGTGAGTCGGTAAAATTTTCTTGTTTAAAGCAAAGGTGTTTTTAGTACTGCTTTATTACCTCGATGTCAACAGCATTGATGATGGTAAAAATTGTGCTTCCAATTTTTCGATTTCTTAAAAGGAAATTACGATCAGAAATCACGTCTGTCTCGTCTAAAGAAGAAAAATCTGTTACTAATTTTCGGGACTTGAATTTAAAGTCGGGCTGATCGTGATTTTTAAATACTTTTTGAAGTGTCATATATATCTAGCAAAAGATAAAAAAATGGATTGAAATCTGCAACTTAGTGAACACTTCGGTACGAAAGTTTAATGGGTGTGTTTCTTTGCAAAGAAAGAAATGTTAAAGCGGTAAATTTTATTTTCCATCTCAGAAACTTGCGAACACTTTGAAGGCAGAAACAGTTTATTTTGTTAGTACAATACTGCTAAATCGAAGAAAATGCCAATCGAATTTCAAATATACAACCCCAACGAACTTCTCTTCAAAATTCTGGGAAAGGATCAGTAATATCTTACTATAAATCGATGTAAACCGAAAAAAAACATGCATCTTGAGTGCTAAGCACTCAAGTATTAAAATTGCTGATAACACTCAGAAATTCATTGAAATTGTAAGTTTGTAAAATTCAACATGTGGAACATGTGCAACATGTGGAATGCATGTGCTCTATCAAATGAGCCAATTGTACATGTCATAAGCGGCTTCTAGAAGATGATTAGTTTACATTTTTTTAAACAAATGTTTAGATATTGCAGCTATAAATTCTTGGATTTTATCGATTGCACATAAGCCTTCTAAATTTTATCAAAGATCCTTTGTTTTAAAGTTTGTCAACTAGTTGAGATGGTGGTGCATATTGATCATCAAAGGAACTACCTGAATTTCCGTTCCGAAAAAAAGTTGGAGCGGGATTAGATCCCAGGTGGAAAAACCTCGAATCCAGCGCTCTACCGATCAAGCCACGGAGGCGCTTGCTGATGGTGGAAATTTATCCGATTATAAACTATAGCATGAACTTTAAGGGTTATTTTCTCGAGACCCCCTGGGTATTGCGCTTTATGGCTGTCATATATTTATATACTAACTATAATCTATCGATACACAAACGTTCATCCAATTCGGTGACACAAGCCTCGTATCCTCTCCTTGTAGTTTCGTAATGTATTAATATTTTAACAGCTGAAGTTTTTTTTCTTATTTTATTTAACTTAGTCATAATCTATTGCTGGTTTCTCAAAAAGAGCGGGAAACGATTTCGTAATTTTTTTTAGAGTCTATTTTTCCTTTTTAGAATAATTCTCGAGATTTTAATTTTATTTGTTATTCAGATCGTCTGCTGCTTGTTAAGGTGCGTATGTGAACAGGTTAGTCTATTCCGCGACAGTATGAAGATCTTACGGGAAGCATTTTTAGAAAGAATCACGTTTTGAGCACTAGCCTTGGCGGGTTGGCGAAAGCGAGAACATTAAGCTAGCTGCATCGCCAAACACAAAATAAACTAAGTTCAAATGTGTCAAAAAACATATGATTAATAGAATTATATTTATTACAAGAGAATATTTACTACTGTTTTTAATTAACTCTCAATTTCTTCGAACATAGCAAGTTAAGGAAATACTATTTTTGATCTGAAAAAGCTCTTTGTTTTAAGCTATGTTTTAATCGTATACAACGGTGAAAAATATTTCATCATATTATAGTCTTTGCTTGATAACATTTACGAAAAAATCAAATGAACAATAAGCGCGATCTCTTCGCAAAAGGAAGGGTTGCTATTCGCTAGGCGTTTGACGTCACAAACAAGAAAGGTTGCGTAGCATTGACTTCAACTCCGCGCCAATCGTTGTTCTGGCGATAAGGTGCTCAAAACGTGATTCTTTCTGAAAATGCTTACGGGAAGGCCACGCATCGTCTACCAATCGGAAATGGTGATGACTGCGTCATAGCCTTGAAGTTAATCTTAATTGGGTCTTTAATTTACTGACGTGGTCTGGGAAGGGGCCAGTTTTTTCGTGAAGTCTGGGAAATTCATTCTAGGTTTGAAGAGCGGGAAGAATGCAGCTGACATTTGAACTAGTAAGACGCACGTTTAATTTTTCCGATAAATTGAAATGTCTAAGGATGTAACTTTGGTTCACGAAGGTTGTAGTATTCGATGTGTGCAGCGATGGAATAACTTCACTTCTTTTGTGAGTTCAAACAAATATGACTTCAAAGACTGAGTGGCTTAATTTTTTACGGGGAGACACTCAAGGACCCCAATCCATTGCTTGGTAACTTACACTTACGGCTGCTTAAACTGCTAGTAGTGCTCAAGGGACTGGGGATGGAACTTTAGATGGAATACCGCCTCCAATAAGAATAAATAATTTTTCCGTTACATATTTATATATATAAAGTTAAGGAATTTACTTATTAAATATTTAATGATGACACTAAATGTAGTAGATGTGTATGTAACTGTACATAACAATAACATATTAGATCTTATATGTTTTTGTATTTAAGAAATAAATATGATATTTGATATTTTTTTTTATAAATTTGAAATATTATGTATAAGGACATAAGTTTACAAATTGACCTATTCCAGAAAAACAAATGTTGAAAATTTCATCTCTGTATTAAGGGTATCACTGTAAGTATCACTGTAAATTAATAAATTACAATGCGAGAGAAGCACGATAAAACTTTTCTTTCAGATCGAAGTGATTTTTCAATGCAGCTTTACCTATAAATAAAATTTATACTAAAAAGTTTCTTTTTTTTTTGATAGAAAATGGCAAGTTTTAAAATCATCTTTCCACATATACATATGCGAGTGTACATATGTATATTTATGTTGGTGTATGTAATTAAAAAAAGCAACGTACTTTATGATTAATTGATTATGTCAAGAAACTGAATATTTACTTATGATTTTGTGATACTTACTACCATGTAAAATGCAAAGGATTTATTTTATTTTTTAAAAAATATGTTTATACTTCAAAAATTATTTTTATGTAAAGAAATAACTCTAATGAAATATTTGCAATGCCGGAATGGCAAATTTTTACTTAATTTTCGCTTTCTTTCTTGTTACCCCATTCTTCTTTCTGTTGTTTCATTAATACTACAATGGAAATAAATATGAAACGTGTAAAAAGTTCCCTTGAGATTAACTTCGATTTTTTAAATAAAAACCTCCTCAATTATATTTGGTGTCAAGTCAATCTCATGTATTGCATGTTATCTATGAAAGCATAGAATAAATTTATTAATTTTTTTGTAAGCAGCCGCAATTCTTTTTCTAACAGTTAGTATCAATATGAAAACACAGACAACCACAGCGAAGTGTAGACAAACATCGACATTTTCATAGACAAATACTTAACATTACATTTGTTATAAACAGACAAAAAAAAAACTTAAAATGTTTAACGTTGCTATTAAATTTAAATGTAAATTTTACAGTGCAAAAATATCGTTATTGTGTTTGTGATATAATTATGATAATAGCATTATAAAAAAAAATATTAATAAAATTATTTATTATTTATATATATTTAATTATATTGATATGAATATATTTTGATATATCAATTATATGTATTATTTATATTTATAATTATATTTAAAAATAAATATTTATCAATTAAAAACTATATTATACATGAGAACATAATTTTTTTAATTTTCTTTATAAGAACATAATTTTTTTGAAAACTGTAAGAAATCTCTCAGTACGTCAATTATTATTTTACTGCAAACCAAGATTTTACAATATCAGATATAGGTGAAAAAAACTAGCATTATTAAAAATTGAAGTGTTTTGTTTTTGGTGAAAATTTAACAAGAAAATACATTGAAACCTTTTTTTCCAGGCAAGCTTTGAAAATTATGTCTCGTAATTATTAAACACAGCTTAAGATATTACTTACTTTTCACGAAAGAAAGCATGTTTACTTATAATATATTAATATATTTTCAGCATTTGACATTTGCTGATAAATTATAGAAAAATGCTAGAATAAATAGAAATAATATGTGCTGTCCTAATACAAGGCACCAATGCACATTATTAAGTAGATCTCACAGAGCTTTAAAAAATTTCCTAAGTATGTTTGTGAAACGGTAGTCGTTGATTTGTATTTTAACAAGATTCATCTTAAGTATCTTTTTCTCCCAAAATTTATAGTCATTCCGAAGCGAAATGACACACATGGAAAGATTAATAATTTTGGAACTCGATAATGCATCTTCTTTGAATAATTGAAACCGTAATGAATCTCCTATTATGCAGAGTTCGCATACTCCTTAAATTTTGTAAAGACTCTGGCACCACTATTAATGATAAGAAAATTTGCGACGAAATGTCGAATGCTGCGAGTATATTTAATACTCATTAGGTCGCTGGTTCAATTAATACTACTAATAATACTTAAAAACTCTTTATATACAAATTATTTACACAATATTTACATTTCGAATAAAGAATACAGATCCAGCGAACACACGATAGGTCCGCTAAGATCGCCGAAAACCAAAAAAATAACAAACGATATTCCAATGTTGCCAAAACGGCAAACCTAAAGTACAATAGAATGCGCCAAGAAGACGCGCGACATCCAAAATTATGGTGAAGCCGTTACAAAAGAATACGCCATGAAGACGCGATATACAAGATTATGATGAAGCCGTTACAAAAGAATGCGCCATGGAGACGCGATATACAAGATTATGGTGAAGCCGTAACATACCGGCCCACGTTGATATGTGCCAACATTCAACAATAATACTAAATGTAACAATAAACAATTGCAAATAATAGAAATTTCAATTCTACAATCAATTATACAGTATTTTCGATAAAATACAATTATATTTCTTTAACATTATTACTTAAATTATTACTTAATATAAGTATACCAAAATGCGAAATAGATAAGTTATAATACAAACAATAATTACACTTGAATAATATGCAAGATAGTTATCAAATTAACACTCAATAAATGTAACAAACTAATTAATTTAACAAGTTAATAATAGTTAATCAAGAATATATAGAGACGAGGACACGTAATGATGACATGTTATGAAGCTAAGCTACCAAATTATGAAGCTAAGAATTAAAACAAATTTTAAATCTCAAATGAAATTGCTATACATAATAAACAGTTCAAATACAAATATAATAATGGTAACTATAATATAATTATTTAAATCTTTCAAAATAACAGAATTCATCAATTCTCTAAAGGAAGTGGGTAAACTTTAGAGACACACCTCGTAACTATACCTGCTGCTGTTTTTATTTCTAAAACTCTAACTTTTTTATCAGATCCATATATTACTTTAATGGCACGACCTAATGCTCATTTGCCAGGAGGTAAATTGTCCTCCTTTAGGATAACCATACACCCTTCCTTTAGGTTGTCCTTCTCAATATACCAACTATTCCGTTGCTGTAAATTAACTAAATATTCAGTGTTCCATTTTTTCCATAAAATTTGGGTCATTTTTGTTAATTTTTGCCAATGTGATAATCTATTATCATCAATTTTAGTCAAATTCGGTTCAGGAATTGAAGTTATGGGTCGACCTACCAAAAAATGGGCAGGGGTCAAGACTTCAATTTCATTTGGATCTAATTACAAAGGTATTAAGGGACGATAATTTAGAACCCCTTCGATTTCGGTGGTTAATGTCCAAAATTTTTCGAGCGTGACTCGAGAATTACCCAAAGTTCTTTTGAGATGATGTTTAAAGGATTTCACCCTAGCCTTCCATAATTCACCGAAATTGGGTGCACGAGGAGGGATGAATTTCCAGTCAACAGCCTCGGAAGCCAAAAAATTTGACAAAGCTTCATCGGGGTTTCATACAAGGGCATGTAATTTCTTTAACTCTTTATTTGTACCTACAAAAGTAGTCACATTATCCGACATTATGATTTTGCTGTTACCTCTTCTAGCGAAAAATCGTTTCAGTGTGGCAATAAATGATTCAGATTTTAAATCTGTTACTATATCTAAATGTATTGCCTTTGTGGCAAGACAAACAAAAATCGCGACGTAAATTTTATTATATATCCCCTTTCTCTGATTTTTATACTTAATCATAAAGGGTCCTCAAAAGTCAACAGAACATTTTTGAAATGGCGGGCTAGGATTTACTCGTTCGGCTGGCAAATTTCCCATAATTTGATTTGCCCCTATTGGTTTGTTTTTAAAACACGTTATACATTTGTGAACTATTTTACGAGCCAAAGATCGCCCATTTATTACCCAATATTTTTGCGGGACATGATGTAACAATGATTGTGGCCCTAAATGAAAAAATTTGGAATGAAAATATTCAAAAATCATTTCATTTATTTTATGATCATGTGGTAACACTATAGGGTGTTTTCTCTCATAGTTCAGACTAGAATTGTCTAAACGACCTCCAACTCTAATTAAATTATCGGAATCTATATAAGGATTTAGAAATTTTAGTTTACTATTACCTGAAATGATCCTCTGGTTTTTCAAATGCTAAAGCTCTTCCGAGAAGGCTGAATACTGTACCTGTTTAACCAGAAAAATTTCTCCAAGTCTCAATTCACTTGTAGATAAGGCACCACAGTTTTTTTCCTTACCCTTTCGACAATTATTTAGAAATCTAAAAATATAGTTAGTAATACGAATTAATTTCAAAAAATTATTAGTTAAAGAAAATAAACAATTATAAAAACAATTTTCAGTTCTAAGTGAAAAGTTACTGTTATTTTCAGTTCTAAATTCGGACTCATAGTCAGTGTTGTTTTCCAGTTTTACGGGAAAACTTTCTGCATATTGAATTCTGTCCCGAAGAAAATTTGGTCCACTAAACCAAAATTTGCAGTTAGTCAGTTCTTTAGTATCTAGACCTCGATTTAGAACGTCAGCAGGATTATTTTCCGATGATACGTGTTGCCACTGATAAGAGTCTGTGAGGTCTTGTATAGCAGTGTTTAGTTCTATTACTCACAAATGTTTTCAATTCGTGGAAAGATTTTCTAATCCATGCCAGTGATATTGTGGAGTCGCTCCAGAGAAGAACAGTTTCTATTGGAGTGTCAAGTGTCGGTACAACTTTATGCATTAATTTTGCGAAGAGAAGACATGAGCATAATTCAAGACGAGGGATTGTCACTGTTTTTATGGGGGGGGGACTCTAAACTTGCTACAGAGTAAATCTGCATCAGGAGAACCTTCAGTTGGTATATACTGGATGTATATGGCGGCTCCATATGCCAAAGAAGAGGCATCTGCGAAGCCATGTACGACTATGCGCTCTTCACGAAAAATAAATCTAGGGATTTTTAAATTTTCTAACTCTGAAAGAGTGGAAACAAAATCACTTCATTCTTTCGCTATGGAATCTGGTAATGGCTCATTCCAATCTATCTTAGCTAGCTAGGTTTTCTGCATGAATATCTTAGCCCTTGTTACTACAGCGCCAATTAATCAGAGTGGATCGAAGATTTTTAAAATCAAATAGAGAACATCTCGTTTACTATAAAATTCCTTGTTATGAATCTTTAATTTATACAAAAAACAGTCACTTAAAGGTTCCCAGAGAACACCCAAAGTTTTTACTGAACTACAATCTGTTTGATCATCGAAATCATATTCGGTGGCAGCCATAGTAGTAGGTTCAAGTAATTCTTGGTGGGTTGCACACCATTTGTGCAATTTCATATTTGCACGCTTCAAAAGCTCTATCAATTGGTATTTTAAAATTTTCGCCTTTTCGAGAGTCGATTCCCCGGAAAGAAGGTTGTCTACATAAAAATCTTTTAAAACGACTGACGATGCTAGAGGTAAGTTTGATTGCTCATCAAGAGCTAATTGTTTAAGAGCACGAGTTGCTAAATAAGGAGCATTAGATGTCCCATAAGTAACTGTATTAAGTTTGTAAGTTTTCACTGGCGTATTAATATTGTCCTTCCACAAGATTCTAAGAAAGTCTCGTTGGGATGGATCAATTAATACCATTCTATACATTTTTCTACATCCGCTGTGAATGCATATCGATGTTTTCGGAAACGTATCATAATTACGAATAATTCTTGTTGAGGAATTTTTCCTTTTAAAAGAATGTCATTCAATGACAAACCAGATGTCGTTGGCGTTGAAACGTTAAAAACGACTCGCAAGCGTGTTGTACTTTTTTCTGGCCTGTAGTCCCCATGATGTGGTATATAATAAAGGTTCTTTTACGGGTTCTGATTCTTCCACTAATTCCATATGATTTAAGTTTTTGTATTCTTCCGTAAATTCCGAATAGAGAGGTTGCAAAGTCGAATCCTTATTTAATCGGTACCAAACTTGATCAAGCCTTTTATCGGCTAGTTTTTTAGATTCTCCTAAGAGTGTAGCATCCTCCATAGGCATGCTAACAACATACTGACCATTGGAATTTCGATAATAAGTTGTTTCAAAATGATTTTCGCAAAATTTCTCTTCAATACTAAGTAAAGAACTAGAATCATTAATATTTTCGATTTCCTAAAATTTTCTTAAGGATTCCTCTATTTTTCATTGGTTAATAAACCACAGAATTGGGAATCATCTGAGGAATTATTCACGACACCGCTAGCAACATATCCGAACACTGTTTCTTGAAATAACAAAATTTGAGATGAGCTGCGAATTTTACCAGATTTTATTAAATCTAAGAAACATTGCGTGACGACCAACAGGTCTATCCTCCCAGGGATATAAAATTTAGCATCTGCTAACGAGATATTTGTAGGAATATCAGCAATTTCTATACGAATAGGTGTAAGTGGGGTTATTTCTGTAATTTTTGGCACTACAAGAAATTCCAGTTCCCTTGTGAAATCTCTATTTTTATTTGAAATCACAGTTTTAATTTTATAATTTAATGTTGTGGTTGTGTTATTCAAACCCGATATTGGAGCAAAAACCTTTGATTTCTTTAAGCCCAATTTCCTTGCAAATTCAAACGACACACAATTTATTTGGCTACAAGAATCTAAGAGAGTCCTTGCCTGGATAAAATTTCCTTTATTTGTTTTTATGTCAATTACTGCATTTGACAAGATAACAGTTTTATTTGAAGCGAATAAGCAATTAGAAAGATTTTGTGAGACTGTTGGCGTCGGACATGATTCTAAGCGACGTACTGTCTGATCAGACCTGGTTTTTGGAAATCCGTTTCATTTTTGAAACCGATTTCTTTATCTCTATGCAACAAAGTGTTGTGAGGGGATTTGCAATGTTTACATAAATGTTTCGAAACACAGTTAGCTGTTAAATGTGATTTGTTAAAGCATATGAGACAAAGTTTATTTTTATAACGATAGCAAATCTTTCACTAAAGTTTATATTTAAGAATTTATTACATTTATATAGGGGATGAAATGAGTCACAAAAAATACACTGTTTTTCAGAACTTGTATTTACTAAAAGGGATTTTTATTTTATTTCACTAGAAATTTTTGGTCTAGCTAAATTGCTTCTATTTATGCTTTCGAGCAATTGGCTTCTTTTTTCTAAAAAGTCCATTAAATTGTCAAAACTAGGAATTTCAGAGGTGTTTATTGACAGATTGTTTTCTCGTTTCCTTATCTAGTTTTTCTAAAATTATAGTTGTAAACAAAATGTCAGAGAGGTTATTTCTCTCAAATCCTAAATTATTTAGAGCTCTGATATTTTTGTTTATAACATCTAATAAACGCCTTAATTCTTTAGATGATTCATGTGAAATTCCTTCACAATCTAACACAGCCTTTAAATGTATATTAACAACTATTCGTTTATTTTCAAATCTATTTTCTAACGCTTTAAACAACGATTCAAATGCATCATCTGGAGTTTCTAATAATTTAGCCTCATTTCTTTGCGCCGAATGCAAATAATGTAATTTTTGAACATGAGTCAATTCTTCATTATTCGTAACAATATTATTAAACTCTATTTTAAACATGTTCCAGTCTTCATATTTTCCACTAAATAGCGAAAGAGGTATATCTGGTAATTTAATTTTACAGTTATTTATCTTTAATTCGGAATTTTTAGTTTCTATTTTATTAGAATATAATAATTGATTAAAACCTACCTCTAGCTGTTCTACTCGCTCTTCCATTTCGACCAATGAAGCATCTATTTCCGTTAAATCCTGATTTTCAGGTTCTGTTGTATAATAATCGCGACGTAGTATATCGATGTTTGTAGACAGTTTTTGAAGATTCTTGATTTTCGTTTCAATTTGAATTCTAGACAGTTCTTTGGTTTTTTCATTTTCAGAATTTTCTAATCTTGTTAACTGGGCTTTTAGTGAGCCCGTAGTCCTATTCAAACTAATTATTGAAGCCATTTTAATTCCAATAGAACAAGGAGGTTTAGTATAAAGTTCGAATTAAAAACGAAAGTCCTACCGGCGAGCGGACCAATGTGACGAACTGTCGAATGCTGCGAGTATATTTAATACTCATTAGGTCGCTGGTTCAAATAATACTACTAATAATACTTAAAAACTCTTTATATACAAATTATTTACACATTATTTACATTTCGAATAAAGAATACAGAGCCAGCGAATAACACGATAGGTCCGTTAAGATCGCCGAAAACCAAAAAAATAACAAACGATATTCCAATGTTGCCAAAACGGCAAACCTAAAGTACAATAGAATGCGCCAAGAAGACGCGCGACAATCAAAATTATGGTGAAGCCGTTACAAAAGAATACGCCATGGAGACGCGATATACAAGATTATGGTGAAGCCGTTACAAAAGAATGAGCCATGGAAACGCGATATACAAGATTATGGTGAAGCCGTAACAAAATTTATATTTAATTTTTAAGAAATATAATTTGCAACCACCTCTTCGATTCGTAATTTTCGGAATGATTTTTCTGCTGTGAAATACATTGAAAATATAAAAATTTTGTGGTAGAGTTGTGCGAATGGGAATGGGCGCTATGGAAAATGTCATTAAATTTTTTTATAGTGATTTCTTGCGTTGTTATTAATTTTGTTACTATTCTTTGTTATACGTTAAATATCGAACACAATTAATTCATAATTTAGTGCAAATAAAATAATCAATTGAAAATGTTAATAGTCCCACTTACTCTATGTCTTCGTTGTTTTTCTTTTCATTAAGTGTTTAAATGCAATATACAATGATGTGCAAAATTTAAGGACGAGTCCGAAAATGTTAATTTTCGAGGGATTTTCAAGCGAATATTCAAAATGAAGTAACATAATTCGAATAATTACTATCCCTGCAAAATAGCTAGTTCATATACCATCTCATTCCGGTCACACATAGCGACAAGAGTCACAGTCCCTACGGCGAAACAAAAAATAGGAAATTACATACGTCTCTTTTATGAAACTCAAATGACGACTATATGTGACTCCACTGACAGGTCACTGCGACTGCTGCTTTGTGTTGAGTCACCAAGTGACTTTACAGTGTCATTTTATTGAGATTCTCGTGTGACTGTCATTTGGAGACTCAATTTCAAAGTAATTGTTAAGAGCCCACAATAGTCACAGAAAAAGCACACAAAAAGACCCGGATGACCATGTAAAGTCTATGGGAGCGTTCTTTTCTAGTATCTTGCTCAAATTTTAATATTTTTGCATGATTTTTTGCACAAGATAGCTGAGGGCAATCCACAACCGGGCTAGTTTTTACTTTTTCGATTTTGGTTATATATTTTTTATATTACGATAGTTTCAGCTTCAGAACCGGTTTAAACCGGTTTCGGAAGTTAAAGTAATTTTTTAAAGAAAATCTGAAACAAAAATTGAAAAAGTAAAAACTAGTCCGGTTGTGGATTGCCCTCAGCTATCTTGTGCAAAAAAATCATGCAAAAATATTAAAATTTGAGCGAGATATTAGAAAAGAACGCTCCCATAGACATTACATGGTCATCCGGGTCTTTTTGAGTATTTTTTCTGCTACTATTGTGGGCTCTTAATGTTTCATTATGATAAATCACCAAATAAAGTCACATTAATGTGACTTGGTGACTTTCTGTCACAAGACATTCTCAGATGGTGACAGAGACCCTACTCTGAAGTAACCATTGTAAAGAGTTGTGAAACGTCACCATGTGACTTTAATGAGGTATTATTTGGTAATTTATCATAATGCAATGTACCCAATGACTTTGAAATTGAGTCTCCCAGATGAGAGGTCACACGAGAGTCTCAATGAAACGACATTGTAAACTCACCTGGGGACTCGCCTCAAAGCAGCAGTCACAATGAACCTGTCAGTGGAGTCACATATAGTAATCATTAGAGACTCGTAAAAGCGCTCTCGTATGAAAAAGAGAATTGAAACTCGTATGAAAAATAGGAGCATAGAAAATTTGAATTTTCCTTTACCGTAAATACTCTTTATTTGAACCGTACATATTTACCGCGAATACTGTTTTTATTCTAAAGAAATGGGATTATGAACTTAATATTAACTTTAATGGGATTATGATCTTATGAACTTAAAATTTTCCACTATCTACCAACATAAAAAGTTCGTCTTCCGTTATATTCTCAGGCTTATCTTCAAATTATATATCGTATACCCCATCACTCTCACTCTGATCCATAAATGTGTAATCCTCTTCCGTTTTATCTTGATTATTAGATATACTACAATTATAAATATCTTTTGAGTTAGGTCATTTTAATTTCATTCTTGTTTTTCTTATTTTATTCTCTAACACATTATTTCTACATTGACATGAAAAATTTAGTTGTCTTTTGTAAATGTTTTGTCACTTTCTAATATCCAAATATTGTTGGTCACACTGTATACACTTTTCTTTCGAAATCTCATGACAATACTTGCAATGATTAACTTTAAAAATTAAGAATATCGCATGCGTACGTTTATTTGTCTATTCAGCAAAGATAAGGAATAATGCAAATTTACTTACAAATAAAAGAAAATAGTGTTATGTCGTCGTAGAATGGCATTATACGCCTGATTTCACGGCTCATATTTTTCTTTCAGAATGGAAAAGGTCAACGTATAATAGTATTTAATTTGTTGGAATATGTAGATTGAATTGTGCTTAGAACTGTGTTATCTATCTGTAGTGGTCTTTTATCCAAGTTTAGGCTATTATATAGCAATTGTTATATGTATATAAGGATAGAGTTTATCAGAAATTTCTTAATAACTTTCGAATTAGAAAGAAATTTTATTAAATCTATATGATATTCGAAATGCATAAAATAATTGATTAATTACCCTATTAAAAAATCTTCTTTAATATCAGTAAAAAATTAAAAATCTAAAGCACAGAACCAAATAGAATAAATAGAAAGGACCATAAATGAAGAAGATTCATCTAAACTGCAAGAATAATTTATTTTTTTAAATATTTAAACAAAATGGATCGTTTTGTTTTAGAACATGAAATTTTATTTCCATACTTCTAATACAACTGTATCGTAAACTCAGACTACAAAATACAAAGGCAGTACAAAATGTAAATATAAAGTTAAACAAACATATATCTTTTAAGAAAAATATATAGCGAGAAAAGATTAACTGAATTTCCATCGTAATCTGTCTTGTTTCACCTTACCGTTGCGTGTTATAGAACATTTTTGCTTACTCATTCCTCTGAAAAATTTAAGGACATCCAAAACATAGCCATAAATTTTACTTTACGGTATATGTGCAAAAATAGAATAAGCGTTTAAAATTTATTTAACATTTTTTGGTAAAATAGTTAAAAAACAAGAAAAAAAAACAGCAAGTATAATATTTCTTCTAGAGTACGCAGTTTCAATACATAAGTACATAGTACATAGTACACAGTACATAAATTCATTGATATCTTAATGCGGAATTTTGATAAAAATAATAATTATTTATATTATTTTACGCATGCCGACAAACAAAAATCAATTTGTAGATTTAGATTACTCCAATCCTAGAACAGCCATTTGAAATGTTTTCCCCCGAAGGACAGTAGTAGATCGACTTGTGATAGATCAACTTACAGCATTATTATTAGGTGATTATTAACGCTGTTACTTAATTGTTATTTCAAGATTCTTTTGTGAAGGCAATGGGACAGATATTTTATTCATTTTCAAATCGTCGACTTATGCAACTTTACTGTGAAAGTGACGTATTAATCATCTATATTATGATATCAAAACATAATGATAGGGAAATAAATAAACCAGTAGCTCAAAACTGCGAAAAAAAAAAACATTAAACATAATTCACATTTTTATCACTTCACGGTATTTGCCTGTCAAACTGCAGAGGTTATGAAGTCAAAACTTCATAGTCCAGTAGTGCTTTATAATGTTCGAAAAATGTGCCTTATAAATATTGAACAATGCTGATGTATAATATTTTATAACAGCACATCTGTTATTTCTTCACTGGCCGAACCTTCTTCTTAAATCCTTATAAAATGTTTACTTTTCAACTAACTGCTGATGCTACGACCTCTAGTTCTTTCATAGTTCAACATACAATATATGGCCAAGGATGATCGGCCACTTATGATTTTAAACATTTTCTTAAATTTCTAGAAAAATACAATAAAAATTATCCTGAAACTCTCAGTATGTAAACATAATAGTACAGGTCAAACATTTTCGTGAAGATTTTTTCCCGAAACCTCATAGGGAACCTTCAACAAATTGAAAAAGTACGAATATCCTTTGGATATCCATGTCAAAACTAATGTAGTAAAAGTATTCAAACTGTAGATTATGATTAAGTGGCTTATTGTAATAATCTGTGTTCATTTTTACGCGGATAGCATATGGGGAAATGGGGGCATTAATACATGTGGCACATTGATACACCCACTATACTGCACACAGGGTCATCACAGGAAGTTTCACAACTGCTCCAGCAGGTGATACTAGTGCACTCAGCTATACACATAAAGTCTTTGAATGATTCAGTAGTTTGATGAAATGGGACGGGTGGTTAATTGTTTTTGTAGGTCAAAAGTAAATTTCAGTTGTTCAATTGAAATGGTATTATACAACTGTTACAGTATTTTCAACCGAAAAAAATACTCTCTCTGGCAAGTAAAACTACTCTTTATCAGTTTCTGATTCTTTTTGTTAGATAAATTATGAAGTATTGGATTTGAGACTTATTTTATTCAAAATGGCTATATGGGTCACATTGATACAGTCTTTGTCGGGGCACATTGATACAACCTAAATCTTTTTCTAGTTCATTTTTTCATTACCTTTTATTATTTTTTTTACAATGCACTCCTTAATCCAACGATTTTTTGCTAAAAAATTTTAATATTAGTTTTTATTGAAGTGAAATAACTTTACCTTCTTTATATTAGAACATTTTATAATGTTTCTGCAAAGAGAAGATGTACGAACTTACCCAACATATAGTGCTAGTAGAACTAATTAAAGAAAAACACGGCAGCCTGAAAAACCTCAAATTTCTATCAATTCTATAGAGAAAAAAGTATTTTCTACATGAAAAGTGTCACGTAAGAGAAACAAGCTGCAGAATAGCACAGGATAATTATATTAAAAAACAGAATTTTTAATATTATTGTCCTTTATTTTCTGTATATAAACCGATTTACAAAGAGAAAACTTGGTAATTTTTCATCTTTCCGAAGAAAGAAGATAATACTGGGGTTGAAGTATCAGATATGACCAAGTTACTACTGCCAACAATCAGACAAGGAACAGCCAGAACATCAGGTCATTAAACATTTCATTTTGATTGCTTTAATATTGCTTACAAATAAATTGTGGGTGATTTGAATTTTAAAAAATAACATAAAATGGTTTGCTAATTATTTTTTATGAAAAATGTGCATTGATGTTATTTTGTCTCCATTTTTCCCAGACGTATCAAAGTGTATCAATCTGCCCCGGGGATGGGGCACATTGATACAAATTACTTATTTTGATTTTTTTTTAATTACATGCAAAAATAATATATAAAACAACGATTGTACATTTTTATAACACACTACACAGGTTTTGCTGACATCACATTGAAAAATAACTTGCTTTATAGACACGAAAATTTTTTTTAGAAAAAAGCTCTATCAATGTACACCACTTCCCCCCTATATACTCGTAGAAAAATTATGGTTTTTATAAAAACATTCCCAATTTTTTTTCAAGTTTTTTAATTATTATTTAAGACCACTTAATATAAAATAATGTTCTTTTCCGAAAATATGACAAATAACGTTGTACATAATACACTGTAATCATAATTAAAAAATAATAAAAATTGTATAAAAGATGAGCAGGTTTACTAAATAAAATTTCATTGCCCATGCATGAAGGCTATCAAAATTCCATTTGCATATTGTGTAAGGCTTACACTGTAAGCTAAATATAGGAAGCAACTTTTGTAAAAGTCTTAAAATCATAACTTAAAAATTCTGAAAGGTATCGTCTATAGAATAAGCTCAAAATCCGTTATTCCAGAAATGAAGCAAAAAAATAGTGGGGCTGTATACAAATGTAGTAGAACGTGCCATATTGCGTAGGCCATATTGAGACTAATTAATGGATTTAGCCCCTCATCATTTTGCTTCAAATTGAGAATAACGGATTTTGAGCTTATGCTGTTGACGATCACTTCCAGAATTTTTAAGTTATGAAATTTTGGTAGCCTTCACGCATACGCAATGAAAATTCATTTAGTAAACCTGCTGATTTTTCATATATTTTTATTATTTTTTAATTATGATTACAGTGTATTATGTACAATGTTGTTTGTCATATTTTCAAAAATATGCTTTTTTTTTACGTTAAGAGCTCAGCAAATTATAAGCAAAAAACTTGGAAAAAATTGGAACTGTTTTTATAAAAACCTTAATTTCTCTACGAGTATACATGCTATCCGCATAGAAATGAACACAGTTAATTACAATAAGCTACTTAATCATAAACAATAGTTGAGCGCTTTTGCTACATTAGTTTTGACAGAGTTATCCAAAAGATATTCGTTCTTTTATAGTTTTTGGACGGTCCCCTACGAATTTCTGGGGAAAATCTTCACGGAAATGTATGACCTGTATTGTGATGTTTACACACTTAGAGTTTGAGGATAATTCCTCATGTACTTTTCTAGATATATAACAAAATGACTAAAATCGCAACTGGCCTCTTACCTTTCGCCATTTAGTGCCTATGGGATACAATATTTTATTACTTTTCGAATGACCGATTTTTACACTACAGCACTAATCAATAAAATAGGAATTTTTGTGACACTTTTCATTATGTATAGTCGTTTAGTTTTATTCATTTTAAGATCATTTTATTTATTGAATGGCACTTTGGCATTGTCATTCAGCTAAATTATAAACGTTCAATGTAGAAACACAAAAATGTTCCTTAAAATTGCTAAAACTATGTTAAAATGAACAAGATGTAAAAAAGATTCCGATATTTTTTAGGGGGAGGGGCAATACTGTATATCTTCTAGATGCTACACGAGAAACATAATTATAAACTGGTGTGAAACTATAAGAAGTAAAAGATTATCATAAAATACAACCAAAAATTTTTAAATGCGCAGTCTTGCTGCTCCACATTAGAGCCACGCCTATTTTGCGTTTGATAATGAAATACTAAAATCTGTCTAAAAGCATTCGTATTTAAAATTTTTGATGGTGGAAAACGATCTTTAATCTTTTACTATCTTAGAGTCCAGTAAAAATATGTGGGTTATGTGAAATCTAAACCTTCATTTAGTTCTCTATTTCTTTATTTTTTTACGATATTCATACATATATATAAACGAATACATGTATTTATGCATTTCAGAATATTAAACTATATTAAACTGATAATTCATTTTTAGTAACGTGGAATTTCTGATAAGGATTTTTAACATATGAATTTTTTTTTTTTTTTTTTTTTTTTACAGAATTGTTTTTAGCAGAAAAAAAATTGTCCTTCAATATTTTTTCCAATAATTTTATATAGAATCATTTTGAATGTTATAACTGAAATATTTTTTTAGAATTATATAGTTAAGAAAGCATAAGCATATTTACATATTTTTACAAAGTCAATGTTGAAGCTACTAACAATTTTATTGAATAAAAATTTCATTCTGAATTGTTACAATTTTCATCTAATTTACATTTAATTTCAATTTACATTATTTTAACAACAATTATATATATTTTTAATAAATATTTTTTTATTAAAATATAAATTCTAAAGAATTGGACTAGAAAAAATATAGTATAGAAAATTTGAGACGGAATTTATTGCTTTTTATGTAATTATCGCCGCTAGATATGTATATATCAAATTGAAATAATGAAAATTTAGTATTGTTATTTTACCTATTATTCTATTTATCATTTTCGATGAAAAATATTTTCATTTCAACTCCAATGAATAAATTTATTTTATATTTTTTTCACGACTGTAATTTTCTGTTATATTTACCTTTAAGAATAAGAAAATTAAACTAATCAAATAAATTGGATGTATAGTGCTGATTTTTATTTCTTACTAACAATCTTTTTTTTTCTTTTTTTTTTCAGAACCGTACTTCTATTATTTCGTGAAAACTGCAATCAAAAGAAAGCTGAAACGTGTAAAAACTACCCTGGAGATTAACCTCGATTTTTCTAACAATCAATCTCTTAAATTACACTTGCTGTCAAGACAGTCTGATCTTTTGTATTTTATTACTAAAGCTTTGAAAACATGTATTTATTTCTTGTGTAGAAACGCTGTGAATTCACTACAGTTTTTATTAACATTTACTATCATGGTGGTTATATTTATATATTTTTTTGGTGAAAAAAAGAAAGTGTTTATGAAGGATATTAAATTATTTTACAAGTGAAATGTTAACCCGTCAGTAGTCGCGTGTCGGTCTTTTCGCCGCCCTTATAACTTATCTTCCCCTAACTTGTATCACATTACAAATACAACGGAGATCTACCATGTAGCTGACTTTGAAGCTTTCTAGACCACCTTAGTGAAGTAACAGTACACCTCTGTTTTTCTTTCACGTACATTTTTAGAAACAAAGTTGAAATTGGCGAAAAAGTCTACGTAACAATCACTAATGTCAGTCCATTTGTACTTTTTATAATTACTCCAGATCTCATGAATAAAATGCATAATTTAAGAAAACTGCAAATTTATATCTTCATCGAAATGTTATTTTCGTATATTAGGTAAAAAATATTTCTTATTTTACATATTTGGTATGTGGGGGGCAAGCGGCAAAAAGACCGAGCGCGACTAATGACGTTGTGAAAAAATTCGCGACTACTCGCGGGTTAATACAAAAAATAAATGAGTAATTAATTTAATGAAATATAGCGCCTATAATAGTAATTTGTGGATTTTTTTTATTTTATTTTTTATTTTTATTTATTTATTTATTTATTTATTTATTTTGTTCAATCATTGAATTTGAAATTACGACATAATCAGTATCTCGGGTGATGTAAACATAAATCAATAAATAAATACATAAATATTCTATTCTTAAATTAGAGACAAAATATTAAAATATCTGAGACTTAAAAATAAACTTTAATAGTTCTATATAAAAGATTGAAATTTTAATAGTACAATTGAGTTCTTTTGAGGAAAATAAATAGTAGATTACAGCGAATTAAGAAATAAGGGAATTTAGATGCGATTAAAATTTAGAATATTACTGAAATTTTTATAAGAATTTGGAACAAAATTCGAAATTGGAAAATTATGATTTTTTAAGTATATATATATATATATATATATATATATATATATATATATATATATATATAATACCATGAAAAGTAGACAAGATTCACCAATGGATTTTATCAATAAAACAATAAACCAAAACGAAGAATTAGAATGGAATTGAATTATAATAAAATAAAAATATACTGTAACGAGTAAATCTGAAAAAAAAAATAAATAAAATGAATGCAAATAAAATTTGTAGCCCCAAAAGCAGAATCATCAGGCCCCAAATGCTCTGGAACTACAAATGAAGTGTGCGGTTTCATCCACGTATTAGCCATGAAATAGCAAAAAAATACGTATTTGGGGCTACCAGCGCACAAAAACCAAATTAGTAAACAAGGAACAAAGATATTTTACAAAAAAAGAGTTGAAAGTAAGTAAAAATAATAGTTATCCATAACAAAGAAAAAATATGAAGCTGAATGGAAATATAATTGAAGCGGAGAAAATAATTAATAATCGAAATTAACATAAAATTAATAAAATAATTAAAATTAGAATTAAGAGATAACATTCATATTAACATATAACTTAAAATATCATTTTGTTACTTTAATCAGTAACATTTATTAGCTATTTAACTATAGATATAACTAGACAAATATCCATATATTGGTGTCAATAAAACAGCTTAAAAATTATATTAAAATAAATAACCCACTCTCAATTATATATATATATATATATTTAATAATTAACCTATGCGTTTTTATCCAGACAACACCACCCTCCTTCCGTACTCTAACATCTACCCACCCAACCAACCTATATATATATATATATATATATATTTTATTACTTTTTAACATTTTTAATTTTTTATTATTATTTTTATGTTTTATAATTTTTTATACATTTTTTACGCAAAGAATTAATTATAAGATCATGTAATATTTAATTATAAATTAAAGAATGTATGAATTTTTTAGGATAACCATTATTTATAACATCATATACAAGCTTTTTAATATTAGTATTAATTAAATGGGAAGAACACAGACATTTAATTCTATATAAATGGTTAAGTATTATATTACGGTATACAGAATTATGAAGACATGATTTAAAATTAGTAGAGGTATTAACTTTAAAATTAAATTCTTTCCTTTTGTCATAAATATCAGTTATAAATTTGTTCTCTTTTAATATAATTTTAATATCTAAGAAATGGATTGTATTATTAAAAAGTAGGTTTTTTGAAAGTTCTAGATTAGAAGGATAATCAACAGGGAATTGAGATATACAGGTGTTATCAGTATCAATTAAAATTACATCATATATATATATCGATATAAATGTATTTTATTATTTAAATAATGACGTTCATAGTAATATAAGTGTAAGTCAGATAATACACTAGATGTACTACCACCTTGTGGTATACCAACACTTTGAATATATATATTGTTATCATGCATGATAAAATTATTATAGATAATGAAATTGGTTAAGGTATGAAAATAATCAGAATCGATATTATGTGGTATATCCAACTCGTGTTGATATTTTTTAAAAAGCTCATTTATGATATTATGTAAATCCGATAAATCGATATTATTAAATAAATCTTTAAAATCATAAGTAGTGATATTTTTTATACATTTAAGATTTTTCATAATATGGACCAGTTCATAACTATTTTTTATGCAATGTGTATTATCACTTTTTTTTTGTAATATTATATATTTGATTAAGAATTACTAATAGAAATTTGTTAGCAGCATTATTATAAGTATTGCAACTAATTGTAACAGTTCTGAATTTAACAGGATGCTTATGAAATTTGGGTATAAGGACTAGATAAGGATATTTCAAGTTAGTAGGGTTAATGTCTAATAATTTATAGAATCCTTTAATTTTACGATTATTGGCAAGTAAGTTATCATTAATTTTTTGGAATGTGTTATTATTAGATATACTAGATTTAAGCAGTTGATGATAATAAGATTTACAAATAATTGCAAAATTATTTGGAGATTTATCAACATAAGTTATTGCAAAGTTTTGTTGTAATTTATTGATTGCTTAAACAGATGCTGTGTATTTACATATTCTAGGTGTGAAATATTATATTTTAATGACCTGGTTAATTTATTGGTAACTAATATTTTCCATTGATTAAAATATTCAATGGGTTTATTATAATAAATTGCAAGTTAATAAATAAATATATCTATATCATAGGTAAATTTTTTATGATAGATTTAATGTTTAATTTGGATGGAATTCTGTACTTGGTCCCATAACCCATAATTCTTCTAAGTTGTAAATCATCTACTAGATTAAGATTACCAGTAATAATATGTCTATGATCTTTATTTATATATTGTTGTAGAGAGGGGTCATTGCATTTACAGGGTAATGTACTAGCATCAAAAGAAGATTTAGAGAAAGAATAATAGTTAAAAATCGTTCTTCCGATAGATATGGGATACTTAAAGGTCTTAGATATATGAATATTATTAATAGGAAATTGACAGTTTTTATCATTTAATATGGAATTAATATTGATTTTATTAAATATTGAATTAGAAAAATAATTACCATTTGAGTATTAGTTTGTGACTTTTTAGGTTTTTTTAGTAAATTTATATTGTAAAGGTTGACACGAGTCATAATGCGATCATAAAAAACATCTGAAAAATGTTTAGAGTAAGTTTTACCGAGAAAAATATTTAAATATTGTACTATATGTTTCTTTTTTATTCCAAAAATATATTTACGTATTAGAAACCAATTGTAATTTTTTAAATAATTTCGATGAAGAGTATTACTTTGTTGAATTATAATGTTTTTAGGAGTAATACTAGAAGATGGACCTTTTCTTCTTTTGTTACGTGTTGTTTTAGGATTTATAAGATGATTTAAACTATAATAAATGGGAGAATAATCTGTAGTATCATTTATAGATGAAAAAACTTTAACAGATCTTTTAAAAACATCACTATTAAGACCATAAGGATAAATTGTATTATAATATTTCATATATGAAGACTCTAAATAGAGACGCTCAGATTTATTTTTCTGAATTTGTATTATTTCAATAGTAGTATTTTTAAACTTATGTTTATGAAAATGCTGTATTTCAGCTGTAGACTGTATATTTTTTGCTAAATTTTTATCAGAATCTGACCGATGTTGATCCATGCGTATATGAAGAGGACCAGAAGTTTCACCAATATATTTAAAATTGCAAATGTTACACTTTATACTATAAATTACATTAAAAGCCTTACAAAAAAATAGAAATATGAGGATCTGATACGATTTGTGACTGAGAAGCAGATGGACAAGTTTTACATCGAATATCAGAACTTTTCTGAAAATATAATTGAGGAGGAGGAGCATGTATATGGAAACTGGATGACGATCCAGGAGTAACCCTATTATTGCTCCTGTACCGGGCACTACACTTCAAAGAAGTATATATATATACATATATATATATATATATATATATATATATATATATATATATATATATATATATATATATATATATATATATATATATATATATATATACATATATATATATATATATATATATATATATATATATATATATATATATATATATACATTGAGGATGGAAAGGGTGAAAATATGTAATCATTTAATTGTTAGCGGTTGTAGATAGACTTATAAAAATTTTGTATTATACACTACATATTATGCACTACATATTGATACTACATGTAAAGGTCATTTGTCCAAAATTCGGAATCTTTTTAGGCCTGTTGTAAACCAAAATTTCAATCAGAAAGTCTCTTGTGGTCTTCGATTTGAACAAAATACAATTATTCATGATATCTTAATAGGAAAAGAAAATATGTTTTTATTATTTATGTATAAAGAAATCTTATGTTACTTATGCATTTCCAATGGAATAGTAAGTAAACTTAAGGATAAAGTAAATTGTCTAAATAAAAGTTATTTTATTTAAATATAGAATTAAAATTATATAGTAGTATATAATGCAATAATAAGAATTATAATATAGAATTATAAATATATAATAGGCCATTTTATATGTTAAATTCATATAAATCATTTTGTTTTATAATACATAAAATTTTATGGATTTACATCTATTTTAACCCGAAGCTTCAACGTAACAAAATTCAAGGACAGTACAAGAAAGGAAAGATAAATCTAAATAAATGTATGTCTTCTAACTAAAATTTATAGGGAAAATGTTTAAGTAAATTTTCAGTGTAATCCTTCTTGTCCCAGCTTGTGTTCATGTCCTATAGAACACTTTTCTTTCCTTCCCATGAAAAATTTAAGGATATAAAAACCATAAATTTTACTTTATGTTATATGTGCAAAAACAGACAAAACATTTTAAATGTCTGTAATATTTTAACATAAAAAATTCACTAGATAGTTATCTAACTCTTTGCGCTTGAAGACGTATATTGTATAATTCTACTATAATGCAGAAATAATTAAATATATAAACTAACAATAAATTGCGAATATATTTCGCGAAAATTCCTTGTAAATTCCAATTACTCACACAATTCCTCGCGTGCTAGTGTTTTTTTATTTATAAAGAAAAGTACATGAAATTATTAGATATGATAACAACTATTAAAGAGGACATATTTTAGTTATAGGTGCCCTTATTGTTGTTTAAAATCATTCTGAATGATGACAGTAAATGAAAGTATCTTTATTTTATTTAAATTTGTTTCCCTTTTCATACTTTGTAACTAACATTTTCTAACATTATTGTAGCTCACTTTAATATGCATAAATTCTCTTTGATATTTATGTGCGCGTCTTCCTGTAGAATAACACTGATTTTGGAGTTAATATATTTATACCGGGTGTCCCAAAAATGACTGATGGATTTTAAAATTCAATAAATTGCAAACAGTGACAGCTATTTAAAATTTTTTGCAGGAGGTTTATATATAACGTCAGGAGTTTCTATTACCGTAATTTTTTATTTTAGTTTGAATTTCAAACAATAGGAGGCGGTGACGGCGATGGAAGGCCAGGTGATCAGTGCTGAGTGAATCGTCGACCTGGCCTTCAATCTCCCTCAGCGCCACCTACTGTTTGAAATTCGAACTAAAATAAAAAATTACGGAAAAAAAAACTCCTGACATTATACATAATCTTCCTGCTTTCTTTTTAAATAACTGTCACCATTTGCAAGTTATTGAATTTTAAAATCCATAAGTCATTTCTGGGACACCCGGTAGGTATTACTTTACGGTCACAACCCAGTGCCCGTCTCACTATCTTCAAAAAATATGATAATCAACGGAAATTTTGTTGCTCTCGGCTGCGGTCAGAAAAGAAGAGTGTTCTTAAGAGTGTTCTTAAATAAAAAAGGGTAACTTCGTGACATAAGTTTTAATTTATTTTTGCCAGAAAATGCATGAAAATAGCGGTTGCTGTTATTCAGAAATTATCTAATTGCACTGTACGCAATAAGTTTTTCATTAACTATCAAAATTGAGGTTTTTGAACACATTTCCCAACAAAAACAGAAAAACCGGACGAAATGCAGGAGAAAAACGGGTGATCACGTGATCGAAATAACTTAGAACTGGATATCATAAAATCGTTCGATTCAAAATCGCTTCCATAGTCAGACCTTCCAAATTTACGTATTTCTCTTAAAAAACGAATTTGTAAATGTGTCAAAATATTTTGCGCCTGTTGAGCGGAGAGTTAAGAAAAATCTTAAGTAAAGCTGATGCAACGTTGTTGTATGTGCCTGTATTTTTTTCAGTGTCCTTTAAAGTGCTACTTCATTTCACATATGCTTAAAGAGCTACTGATTAAGTTTGATATAATGAAAGAAAATGTTCGGGACCGAAGTTTTGAAACAGGAATGAAATTAGAGAAAATAGAGATACTTAAATTCAGATTATATATTTAGAAAACAAAATAAAAAAAGCTTCGAAATGATACCCACAATTAAAAGACATTCTGGTAAAGAAAATGATTTATTAAAATAATTTCAAAAACGTATTGGAAACCACTAAAACAACAGAGTTGAATATTTGCACCGTTATTTAGTGTCGATGTTTTTGGTATATGTTATAGATAAGAAAGTGCAGAAAACGAAGTTGTCAGTGATGTAGCAAACTACAGGATGACGTCGACGAAAAAATGTATTGCGTCTTCTCGATTGCGAACTGAAATTAATGAAAGACGCTCGTTATTTACACCAGCGTATCATCAGTAATCTAGCACCTATTTACATCAAATTGCAGTAAACCGTATAAGTTGAAGTAGCAACAAATGCAAGAATGCAGGTATTTGAATTATAGTATCTTATATTTAAAATGTCTTAATAATAATCTTTTTGCTAAAATTTGACTTTTCCGCTCACATTATAAGTATGGATATAGTTTTAGGATATTAATTTTTCATTTTTAAAACAATTCATTTTTGTTTATACCCAAGGTTTTTTTTTTATTGACGTTATTTAGATATCTTTGTAGCTAATTTTACTATTCGAAACTGCTTTAATATGTAAAAGAGGACTAATGAAATCAAGGGAAAAAAATATTCCAAGAAAAGAAATCCAATAATCAGTAAGGGCTATTCCATGTGACAGGTTATGCAGACATGTTATGACACATGTTATGTTAACAGTTTATTTTATTTTAAAGACATATTAATTTTTCAAAATAAAATTAAAATATATTATTATATATGTATTAAAATATAAAAAATAAAATATTTGAAAAAAAAAAATTTCTGAAAATTTTATAGGCAAATGCTTAACTCTTATATATTTATTTGTATTGCACATTTATATGTAAACCAATATATATATATATATATATATATATATATATATATATATATATATATATATATATATTGTATTTTTCTTTTTATTCTATTCATTATTCATTTCTTTGTAACGTATTTCTTTCCCAATCCAATAAAAGAAACGTAAGTTTTCGTGATATCTATTATTAAAATTTCTTTTAAATTCAGATGCAATTTCTTTCTGTGGTATATTCGAATGTAAGACGGTTTTGGAATGCAATAAATAAAAAGAAGTTCTTTTTAGCATAAATAAATTTTTCATTCTCGAGAAAAAAGTATTATTGAAACTATACTTTTCATGCAAAAAACACCTTTCCTTGACAATTTTATTCAGATTTTTTTATTCAAGTACTAGTTTAAAAAACATAAAATATTTGTAAAAAAATTCTGAATTTCATATTAACATATATATGATATGTGGATTTTAAGTAATAAGACTAAAGTTGTAAAATGCTTTTTTTTTTTTAATTTAAACATATTTAGTTTTTATCCCTTTCAATATACACCCCTCCTTTATCCATACAATGGTTCATGCTAATTTTCAATTCTTTGAAATAATGCTGAAAGTCATCTGTGAGCTCTTTCATGTCGCATGCCCTTTTTCTATCACAGTTTCAATGTTATGAAATATGTCTCCTTTTAATGTAGATTTGTCTTTGGAGAACAGATAAAAGAGACATGGTTTCAGACCAATTAACCCTTTAAGCGTCCTGCAGAATTTTGCACGTAAGTTTGTGACGTTATATGCATGCTGAGTGTCATTTGTAACGATTGGTTGGTCGTGGTGGAGGTTAAATGCAGACATACTCAGTAGTTAAGATAAAACAACAAAGTTTATTAAAATGATGAGGGCTGAAGGGAAGTGGAGCAAGTCTTAATTTTACACAACCGAGAATACTATGAAAAAGCTAAACGCATACTCACAGGCTCCGGCCTAGCTCAATCGTGGCACCTTCTAATACTTCTCACTATCTCTTGGCTGAGCTGCTAGATAAAGCTTAATTAGACAACCCGTGGCTGTGTGTGATTCACAAATAATCAAAATGCAGTTACTATGAAGTTTCTTACCCCGACCAACTCTCAAGTCAAATATCGAAAGTCCTTTACACTTCACTGGAGGTCCGCTGCTACCTTCAATTTGCTAGCACTTCGCTATCTAACGCCACGGATACTCACACGCTGGCTAACGCCACAGATGCTCTCTCGCTGGCTAATGCCAGAGACACTCACCACACACTCACACCCAAGCTTTTATATGCTGCAAACTGAGATACTTCACATTAACATATTACTAATAACCGCGAGCTAACTGCAGAATCCGAAAAAGCACACACACTCTAGAAAGTTAAAGTAAGAGAGAGGATAGATGTCGCTTTTACGCTTACACATGTTAAATTATTGACGTCACGATCTCAGAAATACTAGAGTGCCTTTATGCAAAGGTCACTCCCTCACAACCCCCCCCCCCTCCGATTCAACAGAGAAAAAGGGCTGGGCCAAATGCATGCCCAGAACTTTTTCTTGTTATAAATTTCGAGCCGTAAAAAAAACAGTGATGGGTGAAATTTAGAGCCGAAACATAACTTTTAAAATATTAACTTTAACCCATCACAACCAAAAAACCTCAGTTTGCCTCAAAAATTCACATATTCAATCCAATCATTCTTCTATCGTACAAATAGCCTCCGTAAAACTTCCAAAAACTCGTAAAACTTTCAAAACTAATTACTTCTTCTTTCAAAACAGCCCACTCCACTGGGAGTGCTAAAATTTCTCAAAAGACTAAACTTCCGAAATTTTCCTCAATATTGCAATACAACTATAATTTAACCAAAAATCTCTCCATAACTTTTCTAATACTAGAATTCGCACCAAGTCCAAAAAACTCAATGCGCAAAAATTTTCCTCATCCATATTCCGAACTCATCTAGAATTAGATTTACTTCATACTAAAATAACCCTGCTATTACGTAATACCTACATACCCATTAGCCAATGAACTAACTCCCAAAATTCTTCAGAACTTAACTCCACTTTAACAATAATTGGGGCACATACGTACAGCGTCACATCGCTGTGCTTATGCAACAATAAAAAAATATCAAATTTACAAAATGACGTCATCATGCTCTTCATCTGTATTAACTAAAAGAAAAATAGCAGAATGAATACATAACACATGTATACTTCCCTGCAAGAAAATCACATTAACATTCAATTTTAATACAATACAATTTCAAATTCAAACGCAGCTTAAAACTTCGCAACTTGCGGAAACCATTCCCAACTAAAGTACAAACGCAACACATAAAACACGAACGGTAAGAAGAAAGTTAATTCATTAAATGTTAGTATAAGAGATAGAAACGTGTGTCAAGGACTTCTTGACCGCAAAACACGTGCGCGCCTGAACCGCGGCGCGTGTACAAAATAACCCAAATTACTATCTGTACTTTCTGAAAATTTAAACATACATTAACATACATTTTATAACACATGAACAATATAACAATATAGTAACATTTTAACAAATAACATAATAATTTAACAATAGATCCAGAATTTTTAAAAGCAGTTAAGACCAAAATCTCAAACATACATAAAACTAACAATTTTACAAACAAATTTTGAACACAATTAAGCACTAATTGTGAGTCCGTCAAAAAATTCCAAAAATGGCCAAAAGTACAAAACAGTCTCTCTGCTTTCTGTTCCTTCACATTGCTACCACATATATGCACTCTAATAGAAATTTAATAAAGAACATTATCACTCAATCATAGAGATGATTCGCTGCTAGCCGGATTCATACTACAGGATGGCTTTCTCCGCTTGTCCCAGAAACCTTGTACGAAGGATCTTTCGTCATCAGAACTGTACGGTGACGCCACAGTTGACTGTCGTGCCTGCAGCCTGGTTCTGAATGGATGCCGTGGGATACTTGTAGGTTCCGCTCGACGACTCTGCTCTGGCCGGTTCGCTGGGGTCACTCCATGGCGAGATTCACACTGTTGATGCCGGTAATCTGAGCGTTGTCTCCTCTTTCTAGATGCACCCGAAGTTACTGAAGATCCTGGACCATGTTTCTTTCCGGACTTATGCTGTTTCTTATTGGGCAAAAATTCCGACTTTAAAGTCCTTTTAACAGTTTGGCGAGTGTCCATACGAAATTTTTTACCGGGGATTAATCACTGAAGATGGTGAACTATTAGATAATTTATGTTTGTAAGGTTGCTGTCTAATAAGTGGAGGAACGGGATAGTTTATAATTTTTTGTCTTTTACAGCACACAGAGGAGTGGATACAAATGAAACGGTTTCAAGCTGTAACAGTTACGCGTCACAAATCTGAAATTTGCAACGGGCATGAAAACGGCGATACAAAAGTAACACTTGTGACCGTAACAAATGAAGATAGCGGCGTAACAAAGTTGTTACCGTGTATCGATTATTTTCAACGATAGGCTCTTTTGATTGGCTAGTAGCCTTTGGATTGTTTATAAATAAATCACGTTGCGAAGATAATTTTGTTGTATAAAATGATTCAAATTTTACAATCTAAATGAAGTTATTGTGAAAAGATTCTTCCAGAGTGTCTGCATACTGATTATTGAAGTGTATTGTTCCGAGTATTTTCTTGCTAAACAAACCTTTGCCTGAATAAATATTGCCTCATGTATGTGTTGATTAAAAATATCACATACTTTGGCAATAAAAATTCAGTTTTTTCTATTTTTGATCGAAGATGAAAGAAATGAACTTCCAGTACCAGAAGCAAGTCTTTAATATTGTTATATTCCATTATGGAATATGTTATATGCCATGTAAGCACTTGTTAAATAGGTAAGAAGTAAGGTATATACATTTTTATTATTTCACAGCTGAAAAATCTTGCTGTTGCAGGAGAAATTTTTTTACTTTAGCGTTGTTTAATAACAGTATATTTTGCAATTGAGAAGAATTAAATAAAATAAAATGTGGGAATTTTAAACATTCAAATGATCATTGTTAGTAGATTAAGTTATCAGTTTTTAATATGTAGATTATTTTAAAATTATTATTTATTTAATGCTTATAATAATTTAATATAATGCAGATTGTTATCTGAAAACAATATGCATTGAGCTTTCATAAATCGTAACATATTATTTTCTCTTTTGAAAGTATAATCATGGGGAGAAAAATGAAAGCATCAAGTATTTTTAAATCGCTTCTTTGAATAACTGAGGAGCATTGAGTTTCTGTGACTAGTGCATTTTATAAGAATAAATTATGCAACTTTTACTTATGCTATAATATAGAGAAAAATGCAGTTTTGATTGAGAGAAAGCCAGAAAGTAATTTATTGTTTATTAAGTATTGTGCAATGTAATAAAAATTGCTTACAAAAACAAATTGTCTTGATGCTGAAGTTTGTAGGCTTCTGAAAGTGAAACTAAATAACCAAAATGTGTTTGCTTGGGGATGAGGAATTCAATCAATTTACTCAGCAATGATGAAGTGATTTTTTGATGGAGTAAGGAAAAAAGTTTATATTTTTTATTAATTCATTATAACAAGTGGCAGGATTAGCTTATTTTAATCATAATTTAAATCAACTAATTAAAAAATATATTTAAATTGATTTTGCAATAAATTTTAATTTTAAATCAATAAGATATTTTGTAAAAGATATGTTTGTCCAAAAATACATTTTAAGCTTTAAAAGTGGGAGAGGTATTATTATGATTATGATTTCTGTGAAAAGTTAAGAAATAAAGTGCTGAATACATTTGCAAGAAATAAAATGCTTGCAAGTTAGATTTCTAGAAAGCTTTCAGTCCCTAATTCAATATTCCACTACATCAATACTCATCCCTTCCTACCAACCTAACATTATATATGTAAACAAATGCTTTTTTGTTCCATTTAACTCCTTCAGGATGAGCTTCTTTTACAGAATTTTTAATATTTTATCATTTGTTTTTTAAAACAGGAATTTTTGCATAATTGAATCGAGGAAATGCTCTGATTAAGTTGGTGATTTTTTTTTTGACAGGGTAAAGAAAAAAGTTTATATTTATTCATTCATTATATTTAGTGTTATAATAAATATTTTACTTGGGGGACAGGATTTGTTGATTTTAATCATAATTCAAATGTTCCTATTAATAAATGATTTAAATTAACTTTAAAAAAAAAAAAACTATTTTAAATCTTTATCAAGATATCTTGTAATATGTTTGTTCAAAAATACATTGTAACTGTTAAAAGTGGGAAATGCTTTTTTAAGTTATTAAAATCAAGCATAACCATGAGTGGAGAATTTTCAGAAAATCTTACCACCTAACAAAATGCAACATATAGTTGAAAAATGTTATGAAAAAAGTTATGTCACTGTAAAAATAGCAAATTTCTATTACTACAATGCATTTTTTTTTTTTAATACATAAAATTAAGAAATATATATAAGAAAGAAAAGTTTAATATAGAATAAAACTTTGTATTGTGTAATTTAGAAAGTTGAGAAAGATAAGCTAACTAGAAGAGAAAAAAAATAACTTTTTGGCATATCTCTGTAGTTTGGAATTTTCGAAGATTACCTAAAGATGTACTTGATCTATCAGAGAATTCACTCGCCAGTGGCGAATAAAATTATGTATTTCCCTACTCCTGAACATAACATTTTAAAATGAAATCATAAGTAGAGAATGTGTAAGTTAAGGTAATAAATAGATAGGATACTTGTAAAATTGTAGCTATTATTAGTAAAGAGAATGCTCATACAATACTAGACATTTATTTATTTAATATTTTCAAAAGTAAAAGTAAATTCACATTTTAAAATTAGATTTCTGTTTATATTGTTTATTTTGTTTTACTATATAACAATATTTTTATATGCTTAAAACAGTTCAGATTAACCAATTATTTTTCTTTTCAGATAAATTTAAATAAGTTTTTCTAATTATTAACTGTAATGATTTAATGAAGGATATTTTGATTTAAAATTGTACTTTTAAACTTAAATTTTGAATTTTAAAAAATCACAAAAATCTTGCTTAAAGAGTAGAAAGAAATATTATTATTTAATTATGAATTTATCAAGATGAGTAGTATATTTAAAGAATCAAAATATTTACATGGTGAGTAGAATGTGTTACATTCTGAGTAGTAAGTATTTCATTAAGAAAAACTAAAAATGAACTTTTTACCTTTTTTTTCCAAAGGTATCTCTTTGAATGTATTTAAATTTGTTAATAAACCCCCCCCCCCTCCCTAAAAAAAGCTTTTGAAAGCTTATATATTTATAAAAATGGCTCATATAGTTTAGGCCTCCCCCCCCCCCAACTTCTTGTATAAACAAAAATGCTGCTTCTAGGCATAGTTTACATCTCTATATAATAAAGCACAGTATACCCGTATAGCATGCCTAACTGTTTTTTCCTACCCCCCCCCCTCCCTATTTTTTTTGCATAAGTAGTGAGTTCAGTTATGCAATAGAAGATTTAAGTTAAATCGTTAAATGTAAAAGGTGCTTCAATAGCACCAATTTTTTCAATATCTTCTTATTCGACTTCAATATCATAAGTTTTTTTTTTTTTTTTTTTTTTTTTTTTTAACTATTTTTACATTTAACCATTTTATACTCCAATCAAGAAAATTTTCTTTCAAAGCTTGACTGAAATATTAAATGTAATTTTATGTTATTAACTGTAAATCTGTGTTTTTCAAAGGAAAACAGTTTTTTTTTTGTAAACATTGCATATTTTTAATCTTTATCTTTGCTAAATTTACATAATTAATGTGTTTTATTTAGAACTTTAGTTATGTTCATCAACGCATGAAATTTGCATTCTACATGCATACTAACAGAACCCAGACTAGACTCACTATGTCTTATGATGACTGATGAGATAAGTCTGCTAAAAATTAATTATTCTGCACTGTAGATTTATAGCTTGTACAAAAAGTTAGATTGATTAAAAATGTTTGTCATTTTAGAAATTTATTAATTTATCATTTTTCTAAAACTTTGCTTGTAGCTTCTGTGTACCTTGGATTTTGCATTTATCAACAATGTGTAAAATAAATCAAAACATTATGGAATAATTAAAAAAAAATTGTTTAAACCAAACAACCCTGGTTTGCAATGAGTTTAAATAAATGGAGGTTGTGTTCTAGTGAATTCTACAAGGTACAAAATAAATTCGTTACAGTTACTTGAAAAAACACAATTTTTTTTTTTTTTTTTTGCTATTTTGTTAATAAATATCAAAGCTAAAATAATAAAATCTGACTATGATAGTGAATTTTTGTTTTAAAAAATCAATATAATTATTAGTAAAATAATTGGGTGAAGGTGGAAGGGATTGTGCATACAAAAAGAATACTTTTCTAGCTATTTTTATTGATTTAGTTTATGTGTGTATAGAGGGGTGGGGGTGGGGGGTTGTAATTTTCACATCTTGGATCCACCTTTGAATATAATGGTAGTATTTCATGCAGGATAATTTATTATCACAGTTTTTTTACCTTTGCCTTTTATGAAATTTTCTTAAGTGAAAAAAAAAAAAAAAAAAAAAAAAAAAAAAAAAAAATCAAATATTATGAAATTTGTATAAGACGTTTTAAAGATTTTAATAATTGAAAGAAATGTTTTTTATAAATATAAAAGCAAACAAATCTTAAATTTCATAAAATTAAAAAAATGGAAGAAATTTTAGATAAAAACTTAATTCGAAACATACTTTTCCTTTCTAGATTTGTAATTAAAAAAAAAAAAAATCATAGGCTATATTATTATTCTAGTGCAGTGGAACACCCTTTATTCATTTCTAATTTATATGAATTTACTTTTAATTATTTCATTTTGATTTCCCACAAGAGAGAAAGTCTATTGTTGTTGAGAGATTTTAAAATTCAATTAATTGTTCTTGAATAAGTTTGGAAAAAAAAAAAAAAAAAAAAAAAAAAAACTTAAAATTAATTTTTTACAATTTGTTTAAATTAAACATAACAAAAAATAGAATTGAAGCACTCGTTGAAGATAATTTTTAGTTATATTTTGTTTTTTATATTCATGTGTTAAAAATTATCTTAAACAGAAGGAAAAAGAAACCCGAAGAAAAGAACAATAAACTGTTTCAATTTTTCAGTAAACATATATGATAGAAGCTCATTTTTGGATCTTAATATGATATTTTTGATAAATTTTGAAGAAATTTATTTTATTTATTTTTATTGATATATTTAAAAATTGTCTTGTACATGAAATCGTGATTAAAAGAAAAAAAATACCCTAGATTAGGTTATTTATATTTGAACCCCCCCTCCCCCCAAAATAATAATAATAATAATAACAATAATATGCACTGGATGCATTGAATGGTATTTTTTGGACATTTTGATAACAGACAGTACATCTGTTCCAAAACCTTGTCCATTGCTTGATTTTTTTTTTTTTTTTTTTTTTTTTTTTTAAGACATGATCTATTATTTTAATACATTCTGAATGATTTGAATGTGAAAATTTTTCATTTATCCACCATATAATTTTATTTATATATTTTTCTAAATAAAAACTAGATAGTTTTTTTTCCCTTATTTTGAGTATCATTAAGTAAAAATTTAATGATAACATTTTAATTATTATTTTGATAAATTAAATCTTTAAAGTATATTTTTTATCATTCAAAACAATTTAAAAAGTTTGAGTAAATATATCCCTGAAATAATTTATATATAAAAAACAATTTAATTAGAAATTCATTACTTTTTCAGATTAATAAAATCATATGCTAAACTATTGAAAAAAATACTATATTATAGTACAGTGAAAAACCATTGATGACAAAAATAATAAACTATTCCAAATTGTTTTGAGAGCTTTAATATGTTTTATTTTGTTACATTTTGGTATTATTTTATGTTAATATGTGTAAAAATAATCTTACACGTAAGGTTCTGATTAAAGTAAAACAAAATCTAAGTTAATATCCTATTTATATTCTTCAAGAAAAAAAAAAAAAAAAAAAAAAAAAAAAAAAAAAAAAAAATGCAGACTATATTGGATATGTTGTATTGTATGGTTATATGTTAGGTACTTCAAAATATATTTTATGGCTTCTCAAATACATCTGTCCAAATACACTTTACCCTTTGTTGTCATAAAAAAAGTAGAATTACAATTATAAATAAATATGAGATTTATACTTTTTAAATATCAAGGTTATGTGTGATTATGATTTGTTCTAATTATTATAAAACAGAAGTAATTTTATTAAAAAAATATTTTCCTTTTTACAGTATTTATTATTATTAATCATCATTTAAAATTTATAAATATTTGTACTCAATTCTATCTTATTTTTAACATAACAAAATATTAAACTAATCTCGTATCTTACCTTCGGTTTAAAATTCAAGCCATTATTTATAGCTATTAAGATTTCAAATCAATAATAATTATCATTCAGTTATAAGCAATACAAATTTATATATTTTTTACCCTGTCTGTCTGTTTGTAGTTTAGCAAACAAACTTTCATTAGTAAATAAATTATAATAAAAAAACAACACAAGTTGTTAAATGTTATTTAAATTTAATCAAAAAATTAAAAATATATGGCAAAATTTGCTTTCAAAATATAATAAAAACTACGTGTTTGAATTAAATTTTTAAGAAATAAAATCGATCCAATTTTAGCCCTCTTAAAAAAAAAAAAAAAAAAAAAAAAAAAAAAAAAAAAAAAAAAAAAACTTAATATTTACAACATTTATAATTTTCGCTATTTAAATAAGATTATTTTTCCAATATTTGCTGATATTTGATCAAAAATCGCCGCATTACGTGATATGCCGACATATTTTGTTTACGTTTTCCGGAGTTGTTACCGGCTTGAGACAGCTTGCTACGCGTCTCACGCTGTAACAAATTTTTATGACAACAATCACAACTTTGTGACGGCAGAAGCCGGTTGGCTTTTCATTTGTATCCCATTTTATAGGATTTGTGACTGTGTCACAAGTTGTTACGGGAAACGTTTCATTTGTATCCACTCCAGAGTCTGATGTATTTGACACTGTTCTCTTATTTTTATCATCATACTTTGCTCTCGGATTGCTAGGCTTTCGACTTTCAATAACAGTTTTTGGAGCTGTTTGACCAAATTTTCTTCTTGAATATTGACGAAAAGAATTAGATGAAGAAGTGCTGGACTCGGGACACTCATTGGATCGGGAATTTCGCGAAACACCACTCGACACATGAGAACCTTCACTACCATTTTCTCTGAACTTATAAACTCTAACCTGATCCAGATTAACCGTCATTCTTTCACCATTGACATCAACAACCAAATTATTATTTCGAACTTCCAAAACTTCAAACGGACCTACAAACTTCGGACCAGACTTAGCTACTCTCTTTTGACGACTTGAACTTAACCAATGCTTTTCTACCAACACAAAATCTCCAACTTTCACTTCTAACTCCCTTCTACGCATTATATAATACTGAGCTTGCTTTTCTTGCGCTTTTCCCATCTGAACCTGAGCTTCCTTAACCAACCTCTCAATATCCTGGCACATGTACTGACTTTTCGCATCTGACACCATAATTAACCTTTGGAATGGAGTAATGACTTTTCTACCCAAAAACAATTCAGCCGGCGTTTTCCTCGTCGACTCGTGAACTGCCGTACGAAGTGCGTACGCAAAATGCAGAAGAAACTGGTCCCAATTTGCATGATAAAAAGCAACATACGAAGAAATCATTTGAATTAATGTACGATTTACACGTTCAGCCATATTAGACTGAGGACGATACGGAACAGTAAAAGAATGATCGATCTCCAGCTTCTCACACAGGGCCTTAAATATATCAGAAATAAAACAAGGGCCATGATCGCTCACTACCCTAATTGGTGCACCATATTTAGAAATATAATTATCGAAAAATGCATCGGCAACTGCAGGTGCAGAAGACTTCCTGAGGGGGACTAACTCTACCCATTTACTAAAATAATCAACTATAAATAGTACAAATCTATATCTTTTAGGATTAGACAATGGATAAGGACCGATTAAATCTACACCTACACATTCATTAGGAAAATTTACTTTAATAGGAATTAATTTGCCAGCTGGACTTACATTTTTATAATTATAACGTTGGCATGTGCTACAGCTGGAGACATAAGCGCGCACTGTTTCCCGCATTTTAGGGAAGTAGCAGGATTCACAAATTCGAGCATAAGTTTTCCTGATTCCTAAGTGACCTGCTAATGGATTATCATGAAATTCTTTCAAGATGGCCTTACGAAGACTAGCCGGAATAAAAACTCTTAATTCTCCACGTGAATTTACAATTTTAGAATAAAAAAGAAGACCATCGATAAGCTTAAAAGATTGGGACCATTTCTCAAACATAGGCACATCTGCGCTCGGGACATCATCAGGATTTTCCAAATAACGATACAAACTACCAAACTCCTCATCTTGTTTCTGTTCACTTATTAACTGTTCTCGTGACCATAACACCAACGATGACAATGCACAACACTTAACTTCCTCCGTGACCTCTAAACCACCATGCGGGTTTCGTGACAAAGCGTCCGCTACCGCATTCTCCTTGCCAGCCCTATGTTCTATAACCACATTATACTCTGCTAACTTCAAACACCATCTGACCATACGAGACGACAAACCCTCTCCATTAGTTAACTTTGTCAAAGCTGAATGATCCGTAATGACTTTAACCGGTATATTAGTGAAAAAACAACGAAATTTATTCAAAGCCCAAATTACTGCAAGACACTCCCTTTCCGTAATCGAATAATTCCTTTCCGCTGCATTTAAAATTCTCGACGCAAACGCTATAGGTCGACCTTTCTGTGCTAACATCGCACCAACCCCCACTGCACTCGCATCGCAATACACTTCAAACTGAGACGAATAATCGGGGTGAGCCAAAACAGGAGGGGAAACTACTGCTTCTTTTAATAACTCAAACGACCTCTGAGCCGCTGATGACCATACAAACTTCACCCTCTTCCTTTTTAAATTATACAACGGTTCACATAACTCCGAAAAACGTGGAATGAATTTGGCAAACCAAGCCACCATCCCTAAAAATGTCGCCACTTCCTTACTATTTTTGGGGGGACTCATTGACGTAATTGCCTCAATTTTCTCATTATCTATATTAATACCATCACGCGTAATTTTAACTCCTAAATAATTTATATCTTTTCTCAAAAATTTACATTTTTCTAACTTAACTGTTAACCCAGCATCTCTTAACAACGTAAATACTTCCCTCAATAATCTTAAGTGCTCTTCAAAAGTAGCTGCCATTATAATTATGTCGTCCAGGTAGACCAGTACACCCTTACCAAGCAAAGGTTTAAGGATATTATTCATGGCCTTCTGGAACGTTGCTGGAGCTCCCGATAAACCAAACGCATTCTCTTAAAAGCAAAACAACCGTCCCGAGTAATGAACGCAGTCTTCGGTATGTCCTCCGGCTTCATTGCAATCTGAAAATAACCCGACGTAAGATCCAACGTTGACATATAATTCGTACTCGTTATATTAGCCAAAATGTCATCAATAACTGGAATAGGATACTGAGGGTATTGCGTTATCGCATTTAACTTTCTATAATCTACTGCAAACCTATATGCCTCGTGATTATCTAAACTTTTCCCATTATTTTTACGACATAACACTACTGGAGATGCAAAAGGAGACTCAATCGGCATTATAATGTCGTCCGCTAGCATTTTTTGAATATGATAATCAATTATACCTTGTTTAACTTTATCATAACGATAAGCTTTACTAGCAACAAGTGCTTTCAAACCAGTATCAATCTTATGCCACGCAACATGCGTTAAACCCGGTTTATCAGAAAAAACCTCTCCAAATTCATTCAAAAACTTATTAAATTCCTCCTTCTCGATTTCACTTAAACCCGACTCCTTCAAATTAACTGACACTGAAACTGGCTCTTTCTTACTCACATTCTCATTATTATTCACGAGCAACGAATTTTAAAAGAAATCCAAACTAATTCCTCTATCCTTCATATAATCCACACCAACTATACAATGCACTGTTAATCCATCTAACACACAAAACTCCCAACATGTCTTAACCGAACGAATTTCAACTTCCAATTCTACTGAACCTTTATTATCGCAAGCTACTCCCTGTGCCGACTGAACGACCAGACTTAACCTCTTCAACTTCTTATACGAAAAATATTTCCGATAACAATCAAAAGAAATGTACGACTTATCTGCCCCTGTATCGAAGACACTTTTAACGACAATACCATCTAACACAATTAACACCTCTGGTAACTCAACCGGATTAATAGTAATTTTATTCAAACTCACAGAAGGCTCTTCCGATTTAATCTGTGACTGCATACCTTCCGAAACACAGTCACTTACCAGTTTAACTGACCCGACCTCCTCACACCTCTCCTTTGCACTGATCTACCTTCAAAATTCTCATCCGAAGTTAATCTCCTTAATTGCGAAGAAACATTTCTGTCCCGTACTCCCCCTCTCCGATCATAACCACTATTCTGTCTATTTCCATACATATTTCTCTCACCACTTCTAAAATTATTAGAACCACCACCATTCCTATTACCAGTATTCGACATATTACGACCAAATCCATCATTTCTATTACGCAAATCATTATCCGGAAATCGCTGTCCCCCTCTCACAAAATTACGTTCCCCCTCATTTCTCAAATTACTATTTGCGACAGGTCTCTGACGAGGGCTACGCAAATCCCGTTGATCCGAGCTATGCCGAGTCTCATACTTCGATAATATCTGATGCATTTCTGCAAAATTCTTCGGTGCTCTAACTTCAATAAAGTCCTGTATATTTGGATTAAAAAGAGGAAAAACAATGTCCAACAATTCCTCAAATGTGATATCTAAATCTAATTTATTTTTTAGTTCCAGCTTACGAAGATAAAATTTTGACGCCGACTCATAAATATTCTGCTTATTACAATAGAACTCTTTTCTCAAAATACTTTTATCTTTAATGGAAGGAAATGCCTTCTTTAACTCAATCACAGTTTGTTCAAATCTTTTCGCTTCATCAGTAATCAAAAACTTTCCTATATTCTCTAACCACAAAAGTGCTTCGCCCTTCAATGAGCATTTAAGCACTACGTATCTACTTTTCTCAGGTATATTATTGAACAAAATATAATCATCTAGTTTAACTAAAAATTCATTAATATCACCCTCACCGGTGACATACACCGGTGGCACAATCTCACAATGTCCGACATTTCGTTGGGCGCAGATTATTCAGATTTTTTTTCCAAGTACTAGTATAAAAAACATAAAATATTTGTAAAAAAATTGTGAATTTCGTATTAATATACATGATATGTGGATTTTAAGTAATAAGACTAAAGTTGTAAAATGCTTTTTTTTTTTTAATTTAAACATATTTAGTTTTTATTCCTTTCAATATACACCCCTCCTTTATCCATACAATGCTTCATGCTAATTTTCAATTCTTTGAAATACTGCTGAAAGTCATCTGTGAGCTCTTTCATGTCGCATGCCCTTTTTCTATCACAGCTTCAACGTTATGAAATATGTCTCCTTTTAATGTAGATTTGTCTTTGGAGAACAGATAAAAGAGACATGGTTTCAGACCAATTAACCCTTTAAGCGTCCTGCAGAATTTTGCACGTAAGTTTGTGACGTTATATGCATGCTGAGTGTCATTTGTAACGATTGGTTGGTCGTGGTGGAGGTTAAATGCAGACATACTCAGTAGTTAAGATAAAACAACAAAGTTTATTAAAATGATGAGGGCTGAAGGGAAGTGGAGCAAGTCTTAATTTTACACAACTGAGAATACTATGAAAAAGCTAAACGCATACTCACAGGCTCCGGCCTAGCTCAATCGTGGCACCTTCTAATACTTCTCACTATCTCTTGGCTGAGCTGCTAGATAAAGCTTAATTAGACAGCCCGTGGCTGTGTGTGATTCACAAATAATCAAAATGAAGTTACTATGAAGTTTCTTACCCCGGCCAACTCTCAAGTGAAATATCGAAACTCCTTTACACTTCACTGGAGGCCCGCTGCTACCTTCAATTTGCTAGCATTTCGCTATCTAACGCCACGGATACTCACACGCTGGCTAACGCCACAGATGCTCTCTCGCTGGCTAATGCCAGAGACACTCACCACACACTCACACCCAAGCTTTTATATGCTGCAAACTGAGATACTTCACATTAACATATTACTAATAACCGCGAGCTAACTGCAGAATCCGAAAGAGCACACACACTCTAGAAAGTTAAAGTAAAAGAGAGGATAGATGTCGCTTTTACGCTTACACATGTTAAATTATTGACGTCACGATCTCAGAAATACTAGAGTGCCTTTATGCAAAGGTCACTCCCTCACAAGTTTACCAACTTATTCATAAAATAAATGCTATGGAATGTATTGGTATGGGAAATTGTTTTTTATATCCTTAGATATTTATTTATCTTATGCAATTCAAAAAATTAACATTAATATCAATTTTGAGTTAGCTAACCCTTTGAATCCAAAAACTATGTGAAGAAATCCCCGGTTAGGCGACTTATAACGCGAACACTGAAAAAAAAATGGTTCTCAAAATTGAGTAAAAAGTATTCTCTATTAAGTGCCTCACATACTCAAAATAGCTCCGATCCAAAAGTACTCAAAGCTGAAAAACACATGTATTCTTTTTGATTCCATGATTTTGTTCAAATATCAATCACTATCAACAGCCCCTGAACATACAAATCAAAATGAAAATATTCCAGTATTTATTTATTGCTTATAAATATTGAAATTAACGTTCAAAAATCATTTATTAAGATAGAATCCAAAATTAATAATATCAAGATACCCAAACCGAATATTTTTATGACAAAAGCATTATTTGAAAACACTTTAATATTTACATTAATATTTACTTGAATATTTAATATTTACATATTTTTTAATATTTGCATTTATAAGCATTTTTTATTAAATAAACCATCATTAATGAAACAAATCATAAATACAAGGTACAAAACTATCTTTTGCTTAGATTTGATAGCATATGATGTTTCACAATTGAAAAAGAAATATGTTCATTTTTGATCCAAACATACTCAATTCGATATGAGTACATCGACCTACTCATTTTTGATAGCTTCAATTCTTTTCCGGTCCGGAAGCTGACCGTCGATTTTCCTATGTATCTAGTACAAGGACAGGACTTACCTCAAAATGTAGGTCTCAAAGTGCACATTAAGAATATCACTGTCTGCCAGGTCTCATCATGCAGTCATATTCTTAAAGTGCACATTGAGACCTACATTTTGATGTATGTGGCTGCCAGAGATATTCTTAATGTGCATATTGAAACCTACATTTTGAAGTATGTCCGGTCCTTGTAATCGATACATAGGCAAACACTCAAAATTGACGTCATAAAAGTGCAGCTGCCACCGGGTTCCGGAAGGATAGGACCTGGCAGCCAGTGATATTCTTAATGTGCACATTGTGACCTACATTTTGATGTATGTCCGGTCCTTGTACTCGATATATAGGAAAATCGACGGTCGGTTCCCGGACTAACTAGGCTAGAAACGTCTTATTGGGCGTTGCAGTCTTGGTTGGTGCGCTTTCCTGATGAAGCACCCATGACATTAACAGTTTGGGTTGTTTGCTTCTTATTTCTTGACAAAGTTAAATAAAGAAAGATAATAATGTTGATTAATAGTTTAACTAGCAGATTGAATCAAATTAGTTATTTTTTTTTTCAACAATTCTCTCCGTTTTATATTTAGAAACGTGACCAGGACGAACATCATTTTCTATATTTTCTCAGATATCATGGAAATGTTTATACTACTTAAAAACCCACAGAAATGATTCAAATTTATCGATGTATACTTCTGCTTACATTTGATGATCTAAAAATATTGGATGTTATAAAGTTCCCTGTATATAATTGGTTTTAAATTAGTAATCATTATATCACAAAGTTTTAAAATGCATTTTCTAACATTAAACTTATGTATATGGTAGTATGGAGAAACATTAACTGTTTTCCTCCTTCCTAGAACTTCTTTTATTTAGATGGTTACCTGCTCTAAATCCCCATATTTAAAAAATAGATATCTGGTTTCATCAGATTTTGATGTTTACATTACTTTTTCTCTTTTTTAGAACCAAGATATGAAGAACTTAACACGCTTTCAAAAAAACATTAAGTTCAATAATAACAAGTCAAGAATTTATATATTAACTGCATATAAAGTTGTGTTTTGCACAAATTTTAAGATATTCGTTTCTATTTTAACTTAAATTAAAATCATTACATTTCTATTTTTGTGAACTATTTTAATAAATTACTATTATCTCTCTAATAATAAGAATTCCATTTATCGTATTGTAATTGTAATTATGAATTTTTTTTTTTTAATTTTACTTTCACTTACACGTGCCCAAGGTAATAATCAGACAATATATTTAAATAGAGACATGTGAATTCTTTCAAAATTCGGTAGCCATGTTGCCTTATTAAAATATATTTGAATCAGAAGAAAGCCGTAGATTTATAAAAATCTGATTTTTTTCTTTAATGTTTAGCAAATAATTTGAATCTCTAAAATAATTTTTCCTCTATCAGTTAATTTCAAAGAAAAATTCTGATGAAACGTAAAATATAAATAATAATAATAATAATAAGTTCAAGTTTTCAAAGCCACCGTATCGTATAAAGAATAAGTATTTTTCAACAAGTTAATAACTCTTTCAATCTGTTTTAATGTAGAATGTTTGAGATCTTCAGTGCAGGATTTGAAGCATGCAATGACGGATAATTTAAAACTATTCTACTTTTAGAGTTTCAATTTAAAAAAATCATAATTTTCGGTTTGAATTTATGTTTATTAAACGCTCAAGGGAATAACTTTGTATGGTGAATCTTTCACTACGTGTATATTAAAATAAGTACTTTGAATTTTCTAAGCAGAATAAAAGGTCTTTTTTAAAATGTACCGAATAACACAATTTTTATCATGGTATTATTTGAGTCTGTAAAATTAATAATTTAGGTTCCATATTATTTGAAGAAAATTTTCGAGATGAATTGTAAAGATGCATTTCCATATCAATCTTTAGTTTTAAATGAATGGATCGTTAAATGTTACAACAAATAATTCTAATCTTTTTTAGTATTAAAATATTGCAATGATATCAAAGGTTTCAGTAATTCATAATTTTTTCATATGTATTCATAAAGGATAGGCGTTATTATTTTCTGTTCTTATTGAACAAAGGAAACGAGTTTTTCATATTTTTTACTGTTTTTTTTAATAAACTTTTATTAATGAAACGAATTTGAAATCGCACTTGAAGTGTAGCAAATGAAATGCGTTCGCAAGATAACAAGGTTTTAAATATATCACTTTCATATATCAACCTCATAAAATTGTAAATAGTTAATTACAATTAAAATGTGCACCAAACAATATTTTCCCTATACCATTATGTAATGAAATAGTTTTGTGTCCCTTGTAAATCAATAAAAAATTTTCTTTGTACCACAGATTGTACAAAATATATATTATAATATGTACTTCATATATACATATCAATCTTATTAAGTTCGCATGAGTGTAAAACCATTAAAATGCATTTTAAACATTTTCCCCCATTGACCGTAATGTAATGGAATACTTTTGATTTTCCCTGTAATTGAACTATATGCATTCGATTTTCATAAAATATAAAATGACTCGACAAATTTAAAATAATATAATAATTATACATAATATGGCAAAAAATTATACATTTTAAATTGCAAACGATTCTGTTTGGTAGTTTTGCGTTGTTATATGCGGACGTACAGACGGACAGACGGCCGGACTGAACGACAAATATAGGTGCTACGTATTTACATAATTACGAACGCACTTAAAAATGAATAGCTATTATTAATATTATTTTATTATTTATGTTTTTAATTTTATATGATGGATTATTATTTATATCAGATCTTTGACATTGTATTAAATAAACAAATATTAACAGTAAATTATGGTTTAATTAGGGTTATGTTTCTGTATTAATTTTATACAGATTCGTGATAAATATGAGAATAAAAAGCTATACAACATATGGCTTTTGTGTTGTTTCTTTTAGATGTAACATACTTTTTAACATATTATGATATTGTTTTTTAATTCGGTTTGTGTATTTGGTGTTAAATGTTCTTACACTAATAAGTGAATTTTATACTCCCTTGTATATGGTGTGTTTCATTAAGGCCCAACACTAGGCACAGAAAAAGTCCCGGATGATAATGTAAAGTCAATGGGGGAGTTCTTTTCAAATATTTCGCCCCTAGTGTGGGGCCTTAATGATTACTATATAACTTTTGGTAATTAAAAAAAATTCATAGCTATTATATTTAATTTAAAAAAACGGTCACAATATGATCAATTTATGAAACGGTTTTTTTAGGAGTACGGAACATGTAAAGATATAGATTGTTGACTGGGGTCTTAAAAAATAGTTTACCATTGCGTTGAGATATATTCACAAAAATCGTTTACAACGAATTTTAATAATGTTACGATAGTTGAAACGTAATGATGTTAAACAAGAAAGAAAAAAGTCATGCGTAAAGCATACATTATGAAGTACTTTCTTACACATTCAGAATAATGAAAAAAAATTTGAAATATTACGTCCTAATTCACCATATGAAATGTATAATGTCTTCCAAAACTAAATTTCAGCTGCTCTCATCTACAATCGGAAAACAATTCGAATATTTAGCAGCACTGTATATGATACAGAGAATTGTATCTATTAACAAATGCATTTCAAAATTTAGGTCATTTAAAAAGTAGATATATTTCAGTTGAAAAACCCCCTTCAGAAATTTACTATAATAAGGAGAATGGTATGTGAATATTTTTATGCAGCTCTTTATATGAGATATAGAATTTATTTATAAAGAGTTATACGCAAAAAACCTAAAATTTCAAAGCGCAAACCGAATTTGGAAAATTACCCTGCAGCAATTATTATTCAAAACCAGTATTGTAACTGATTTTTTAAAAATGCTATGAATGCTCTGTTTTAATGCAAACGTAGTAAAATACAGCTATTTATATTAGTTTAAATACATATGAAATGGCACAATGTCATTATCTCCAAACGATTTTTTCCCATATATCATAATGTAATCAAATTATTTTGAGTGACCCTGAAATGGATCTTTAATCGTACATACTTTGTATGCAATTCCAAAAGTGGTTTGGTGATCCTAAATAAGCTTTATCAATTTCCTGAAAATCCGAGTACATTTACAAGAATTAGACCGTAAATAATGGGACAGATAAACCAAATCCTCAAGCACATTTCAACTTTATTGAAAAGTGCTAAAAATATATATAACTGGGTTTTACTGAATGCTTTTTGTAGATTATGTATAGTGTAGTAACGGTGCGAGTTCATTCTCAAAGACGCGTGGAAGAATTTGGTTAAAAGACAGATTATAAAATATACAATCTACGAAAAGATAAAAATTCCTAAATATGTAAATTATCACTTGCTAACTAAGCGTAGAACCAATATTGTGAAAAATATCTAAGCCAGGGATCGAACCCAGAATCGGAATAGCATTCCAAATGCTCTACCATTTAAGCTACAGGATGATGCCCCGATTGACATTTCTCTCTCCTATATATTGGTAAGGCTGTACTGCAGCACAAGATGGAAGTCTTCATGATCACACAATTTTGTGTCGTAAGATGAGACACAAATAAAACCAGTTCCGCGTTTAATTCCTGGCTTGAACATTTTTCACAATGTTGGTTCTACGCTTAGATAGTGAGTGATTATTCACATATTCAATAATTACGAGCGTAATTTCACTGCTCATAATTAATTAACATTTTATAATAGAAATATCTTAATGTTAGAACGCGTTTCGTAAATCGTGGCTGGCACACATTTTTTTCTTTGATTCATGCTTTTCAATCGTTTCTTAAAATAAATTAATCATGATTTAATGTCCAAGGCTTTTTTCATTTTTTTATCAAGAAAAACTCAGTGTAAGAAAAACAATTTAATTCATCGTATAAATTAAAGATTCATCAGCAGTTATTTCCAGTTCACGGAATATTTTCAAGGTAAAGCAAATGCGGACGTGAGTAGGAAATCTCGCCTTACGCAGAAAATAAAATTTTGCGAAATCGCGAAAAATCTATTACTGTCTCCACGCTGTAAAAAAACAATGCACTCTTCCTTATCTACAAAATTGTACAATAATCACTAAAGCAAAAACATAGCAACTTCTTCTGAATCACTTCAGATTCCAAAAAGTGTTCTCTTATCTTAAGAAACCTCAGACAACAATTTATTTTCGAGACTTAAACAAGAATTTTTCAATAATATGTATATACATACATATATTCTTTGGAATAGAAAAGTTTCCTAGTTATGGAAAAGTTTCCTAGAAAGATTTACAATCCGTTAATTAGTCTTTGTCCAGTAAATCGGTTTTTTGGGTTCAATAAATTCTTGAGTAAACATTTTCAGCTACATAACTCAGTTTGCATTGAACAAAAATAAAAATATATTAATAAAATTATTTCTTGAATTGAAATTCTATCTGATGCAAAAGAAAAAAAAGAGAAAGTTAAAGAAAAGAAGAAAACTGAAATTTAATAAATTACAACGACTATTTAGAAAATAATGTTTTCAAAGACTATAATTTTAGACTTATAAATGATTTCTATATTTTAAAAAACAATAGTAACACCATTTTTATGATGATCAAAACGTAGATTACGTAATAACAGAGTCCTATTAATTTGCCTGGACATTTAGAGTCACGTTAATATTTCTGGAGCAATGAAAAAGAGATATTAAATGAAATTTCAATTTAAAAATTTTTGACACTGTAAATTTTTTAACTTTTAAATATCGCACATTTTCATTTTTCACAATGTCGTACAAATAAGAAAATTTACTTTTAAATGTAAATTATTTGAAACATGTATCTAAATTTGTTTTTAAGTTATTAAATTTTTGTAGTTTTTAATACTTTTTTTACATCGCGGAAACAGAAGTCCATTTTTGGATTGTCCATTAGTCCATTTTTGGACGTCAAACACGAACCAATCAGAAAACGAATAAAATTAAAAAACAGACATATTCCATTTTTGGACATTAAACATGCACCAAACAGAAAACGAATAAAAATTTAATTGTTGCGGAATTCAACCAATAAAAACGTTCAAATATATCTTAGAATTCCCAATTCTCTACCGAGGACAACAACTATTTTCCAAATATTTAATATTGTTTTTTTTTTTAATTTGAATGTTAAAGCAGTTAATTTAGAATATTTATCAGTTAAAAATGTTTTCTTAATATTAACATATTTACCTGAGAATAAATGTGCACGAAAAATTTTCTTAGATTAGTTTCCGAAATTTATGGACAGCTAATGCAAAAATATTTTATTTTTTATTTAAAAGTAAAAGAACGGTTTCTAGAATCTACGATGACTTGGAAAATGTTATTGTATATTTTGTTTCCTGATCATACTACTTTTTGTAGGTTAAGAAACACATTTTTTACAGTGCATTAAATTCATTGCAATCCAAAATTTTTAATGCCAGAAAAGGCATAAAACTAGTTTATTTTTGAAGACTGAAAAATCGTTTCAACCAGAATTACAATTAGAATAGAATGACAGAGAATATACCACTTTTTCTGGCAGGTAAGTTTAGTTTGGAAAGTCATTTCTCGATTACAATAAGTATTTATTGCAGGAGGGTTATGTATAATGTCAGGAGTTTTTTTACCGTAATTTTTTACTTTAGTTCGCACCTCAAACAATAGGTAGCACTGACGGTGATTGAAGGCTAGGTGATCTGTGCTGAGTGAAGCGTAGACCTGGACTTCAATCGCCGTCAGCGCCACCTGCTGTTTGAGATGCGAACTAAAGTAAAAAATTACGGTAAAAAAAAACTCCTGACATTATACATAACTCTTCTGCAAAAAAAAAAAAAAAAAAAAAAAAAAAAAAAAAAAAAAAAAAAAAAAAAAATTAAATAGCTGTCACCGTTTGCAAGTTATTGAATTTTAAAATCCATCAGTCATTTTTGGGACCCCTGGCATATATAATATACACGACTGCCTACAAGGTATAAAACTGACTAAATACTTAAAAACATATTTTAACTTTAAGTTGTGTAAAGTGTATACTATTCCATATGTTTTCCGCAGCAGCTAACTTTTTTTTTTTTTTTTTTTTTTTTTTTTTTTTTTTTTTAATTAGAGAAAAATAAGTACTCGATTTTTTTAACAAAAACAACAACAACAATATATGTATATATATGTATATTATTAATAGATAACTTTGTACTAAGAAAGGGATGTATTTAAATTTTAAAAAATACTAAGTTTCTTAGAAATAATAATATATTCTACTATAACTCGAATACTATATATTAATATATATTTGCCTTCTACGGAGCTTTTAAAATAAATAAGCTTATACTTTTGTATAACTGTTTATATATATGTTTTATATATATAACAGAATAAGAATACTTATTCTGTTATAATAAGTACTCTTATTATAATGTCTATCACAACTTAAAATTTCGAGAATATACCTACTCTGAGGTTCACCTATCATCTTGGAATCAATAACAGTTGAATATCATGTGCCACAGGAACAACCAAATTTCAAAATAGAAGGATTTCTTAATCTAATCACCTCAAACTTCATATAAAATTTATGTAGATTTGACATTATATTTCTTGTTGTGTGGCATAAATCCATTTACAAATGCATGTAACAATAAGTAGAATATTTCAAATTATCGGATATTGATTAAGTTCAGAATACACATATTTTGAAAGGCTTTATTTACGATAGTGAAAACTATTGTTTTAGAATACATAAAAAAAGTTTTTGATCTACGCATGCTTCACATAAACACCGAATGAGTAAACTATGCTTATGGTAAAATATATAAAATTGCATTACATGATTACATTTTCATTTACGTAATTTATTTTATTGGGTATACTGATAAATGTTACCTTAATATCGACGAGATCAGAGTCCGAAATTTAGAAATTCTTTTAAAAACTTAGTAAAATTTTGTTTATCTTGGATATACATATTTGCTAAATAAACTTTATTATAAGGTGGTCTGGTGTAATAACGCCAGGCGGGGTAATAACGCCAAGTGCTAATATTATGCATAATTATGAAATAATCTGGTAAATGACACCCATGTGCTCTGCGCAGAAGGGTTTTGAGTCATATAAATCGCAAAAAAAACAGCTTCAAGCTAATTTGGCCATTTTTAGGTCTTATTGTTTTTACAAGCAAATAAAATTAACGCTTGATCTAAAATTTGCGAGATAAGTTTTGTGATGTGAAGACTATTTTCTTTATCCGGAAATATTTTGTTAGTTACATAAATTTGTAGTTCATTTCATGGACTTTTAAAATGTTATTGAAGATTTTGGATATCTTCTCGAGATAATTTGTAATTTAAAATGTACAGTGCAATAACTATAACGGGGTAATAACACCAACCCTTGGCATTAATACCCCGGTTGATACCCTACAGTGGTCGAGTTACATCCTAAATACTGATTCACATAAACACAGTTAAAACTGTGCAATGTTTCTAAAAATTCTATTTAAGCGATCCTTTTTAAGCAAAAAGAAGCTCACGGTCTGATATTCTTTTGCCTCATCCTCTCCCCTCCACACCTTTTTTTTCTTACACTGTCGCAAAAAAATTAACATTTTCAATAGCTTAGAATGCAATTTGTCAATTTCTAATTTTGAAGAGTTTGTATTTTTAGAACTGGCCAATCTACATGCAATTATTCCATCTTATTTCATAGTTTTGTTTGCATGGCGTTATTACCCATATAGGTGGGTAATAACGCCAAACAGCATTGGTCAAGAAATCACGCCATTACATTTTATGAATACATATCTGTTAAATTATTTTTTATTATAGATAGTCAATGAGTTGCTGTATAAAATCATATATTTGTTTAAAAAATACAATTTAAAACTGAGCCGTGAAAATTGGTAGAACCTTAACGTGGCTTTATTACCCCAGGATAACTTATATTTTTTATATAAAATTTAAATTTCTGAAAAACTTTATTATTATAAATGTTTTACAATTCTTATAATTTTTTTTCAGTAGTACAATCATTTTTGGATCAACATTTTATGATTGAAGAATAAAAATTCTTTAGAAATAATAAAATTAAAGTAATCAAATAATTTGGATGTATGGTGATATTTTTTTCTTTCTGACTTTCTTTCTTTTTTTCACTTTCCGTAACCTTACTTCTATTATTTCATAAACACTACTCTGAAAAGAAACCTGAAACATGTAAAAACTACCCAGGAGATTAACCTCGATTCTCCTAACAATCAATTTCTTAAATTACCCTTGCTGTCAAGACAGTCTGATCCTATATATTATATTACTAAATCTTTGAAAAAATTAATGTCTTTTATAGAAACACGAGATACACATCTCAGTTTTTATTAAAGTTTACTATAAAGGTATTTATTCATATACATTTTTTGTTGATATAACGTAAGATAAAGTATGTTTTGTTTTGTAAGCAGGTTTTGTTTGTAACACAAAGTAACTTTTGTTGATGTAATAAAAGTTTTGATGATATAAATTTTATTCATCATTATAATACATATTATTTAAATAAACTAAATTACATATTTTTTTATATAAAAAGAGAAACTTCAGTCAAATATTTAAATGTGTGTTTTATTATTATTACCATCTTCTTTTCAGTAATACAATCATTTATGTTTTAGGATTGAAAAATAAAAGGCGTTATAAATAAGAAAACGAAACTAATTAAATAATTTGAATGAATGGGGATAAATTTTCCTTTCTCGCTTATTTTATTTTCTATATTTTGCATTACCTTATTCTTATTACTTATTATTTACTTTACTATACTAAAAAAAAAAAAAAAAAAAAAAAAAAAAAAAAAAAAAAAAAAAAAAAAAAAATCAAACGTGTAAAAACTACCCCAGAGGTTAACCTCGATTTTCCAAATAATCAATCTCTTAAATTGTATTTGCTGTAAAATCAGTCCGATATTTTATATTTTATTACTAATGCTTAGATAGATATATATATATATTGTGTAGAAACACGCTAAACTTTCTAAAATTTATATGAAATTCACTGCCGAAATATTTATTTTTATACAAGTGACATGATTAATGATTTTGAAACTCCATATATATATGTAACATTTTTAAGTTAAGAGCTAGAAGTATCACCATGGTTTTCCATTTTTTAAGAACAGATTCATGGCGAGCGAGGGAGAAAAAATAAATTAAATAAATGTAGAACTTCATTGAACTACACATTGGCTGATCCAAAAAAGTTTATTAAAGGGCAGGCATATAAGGAGGAAAATGCTCTCTTCGAATAAGAATATTCCATCATAAAAATATTATTCCGCGATTCGTCTTAACAGAATCATCGGAGAAAAAGGAAAGAATAACCCTCATCACCTCTCAGCTTCCTTCTTAAATCTAAAACCAAAAAATTCTATATTCTCTAACCATCATTTTCCCATGTAAACAGAATTCATGCCCAGCGTCTAGATTAAACATTTCATTCAATCGAGAATTTTTATTTTAAAAAAATATTTAACTAATTTATAATCAAGCTAAAAAATCGAATATACTGCTGACGATATTTTAAAACAAAAAAGAAAAAATAAAGAATTTATTGATACTCAGCAAATATAAAACTTTTATGGAGAAAAAAAATAAGTCAAAAGAATGATATTTTTTGAAGGTTGTGGTTTTGGAATAAATTTAATAAGACTTTCTTAAAAAGGGATGATAAAAGCAGGGAAACATGGGTTTTATTTGGAATATAAGAAATAAAGTTTAATTAAGAATAGTTTTAATTTAGAGCCATTAAAAAAAATACGCATATTGGAATAAATGTTTTTTAAGACGAATTAAGAATTTATATCGTTTCTATAAAGATTAATAGATTAGATCTAGTAACAAGATTTTAATTTAATAAGTTGAACTAAGTACGGAATATCATTAAAAGGAAATTAATATAGAATAAGATTAATTTTGGCAAAAAAAAAAATTAAATTTGTAATATACATTTTCTGTTCAAATAAAATAAGAAGATATTTACGATAGACAAGTGTTATAAACTGTAATGGCATGATAAAATATCTGAATTTAACATAGAATTCAATAATAAAGTTTACTAATAAAGTTATTAGTTTTTAAATAAACTGAATTATATAACTCTTTTTAGATAAAACATGAAATTTCTGTCGAATATATATATATTTAATCTTTTTATACCTTTTTCTGTAATATAATCATTTTTGTAACAGCAGCTTTTTATGTTGAATAATATTATCACAATAAGTTTATTATATACTTTTATACAAAAACTGAAATTTCTATCAAATATTAAAATTTTTGTTTGATTCTTTCCTTCATTAGTATGACTCTTTCTATCTCTTTTTTCAGTAGTACAATCATTTTTAGAACAATGACAATGTATGTTTCAGGATTAATAAATAAGAGGTTCTAAAAATAATAAAATGAAAGTAATAAAATAATTTGGATGTGTGGTGACATTATTTTTTCTTTTTCACTTTTTTTTTCTTTTTACTTTTCTGTTACCTTACTTTTGATGTTTCGTGAAGACTTCTCTGAAAAGAAATCTGAAAGGCGTAAAAATTACCCTTGAAATTAACCTCGATTCTTCTAACAATCCATCTGTTAAATTACACTTGCTGTCATGACAGTCTGACCCTTTATATTTTATTACTAAATGTTTTAAAAAGAATTATATCTTGCATAAAAACACGAGAAATTCACTGCTGTTTTATTAACGTTTAATATTATGGTATTTATTTTTATATATTTTTGTTGATATGAAGTAAGTTTTGTTTGTAAGATAAAGTAAGTATCGTTTTGTAAGTGAATTTTGTAAAATAAGTTTTGTTTGTAATATAAGAAAGTATTTTTGGTATAAATCTTGTTAAATAAATTGAATTCTACATTTGTTTTACATAAAAATTTAAATTTTTGTCAAATAATTATTTATTATTATTATTATTATTATTATCATTTTTTTTAGTAATTCAATCATTTTTGGAACAACAACATTTTATGTTTTATGATTCACAAATAAAAAGGCTTTAGAAATAAGAAAATGAAAGTAGTCAAATAATTTGGATGTATGGTGGTAAATTTTCTTTTCTCTCTTATTTTTCTGTTTTACATTTTCCGTAACCTTACATTAGTTATTTCGTGAACATTACACGAAAAGAAAGCAGAAACGTATAAAAACTACCCAAGAGATTAACCCCAATTCTTCTAACAATCAATCTCTTGAATCAAACTTGTTGTCAATAAGTGTGATATTGTCTGATACTATCTGATCTTTTGTATTTTATTACTTAATTTTTGAAAAAAAATATGTCTTATGTGGAAACAAGAGAAACTCACAACATTTTTATTCACGTTTACTACCAATGTATGTATTTTGATGTTTTTTTTTGATGATATGAAGCAGGATAAATGAAATTTTGTTTTGTAAGTGTGTTTTGTAAAGTAAGTTTTGTTTGTAAGATAAAGTATGTTTTGTTGTCCCAAAAGAGAGTTCTTGTGTTTTTCATGAAGATACATAATTGTTAAATAAACTGAATTGTATAATTTGTATACATGTAAAAATAAATTGAAATTTCTAAGAAATATTTAATTATTTTTTTTAGTAGTTGAATCATTTGGAACAACAACATGTTATGCTTTTATGACTGAAGGATAAAAGACTTTAGAAATAAAGACATGAAACTAATCAAATACTTTGTAAGTATGGTGATAAAATATCCTTTCTCGCCTATTTTATGTTTTACATTTACCATAACTTTCTTCTGTTACTTCGTGAACACTACTTTGAAAAGATGACTGAAATGTGTAGAAACTACCCAGGAGATTAACCTCGATTCTTCTAACAATCAATCTCTTACATTACACTTGCTGTAAAATAATCTGATCCTTTATATTTTATTACTAAATCTTTGAAAAACAAAATCTGTGTTTTGTTTAGAAACACAAGAAACACACTGCATTTTAGTAGATTTTGCATAATTGCAGTCGTTACCATGGTAACATTTTAGAAAAAAAAATCTTCATAACTTTTCATTATATGACCCCAGGAACCCAAAACCACGCCCGTCTAAAAAGTTTATTTACATGTATGTATATATGTATGTATATAGGTATGTACTGAAGTTTGTCCGCACGATAAAAATCGCAATTATGCACGAATCCTCTTCAAACTCGCCAGATACATTGAGATGGTTAAAATCTCGGCGGGGATTGCAAATAATGGAAATCGGCCGAGGGGGGGGGGTGAAATATTGAAGTTTCAAAAACTTGAATGCAGATTTAAGACGGAGTTGACAAAACTAGATCTTACAAAAATGACATTTAACGAATTTTCTTTTAACGAATGTTCTTTTTGTTTAATTAGTTAAATTACTAACGTTAGTCAAATGTTAGCGAGAACATATCTTGTTAGACGCTGCCGTCCTGGTCGGTGTGTTTTCCTGATGAAGCACTCATGAATTGTTCTTCAGTCTCACAGTTTGGGGTTGTTTGTTTCTTATTTCTTGACAGAGTTAAATAAACAAAGGTAGTAATGTTGATTAACAGTTTAGCTGGCAGACTGAGTCAGATTAATTATTTTTTAAAAAATTCTCTCCGTTCTTTATTTGGAAAGGCAACCCGGACAAACATCATCTTCTTTGTTTTCTCAGACATCTTGATAATGTTTGCACTTCTTAGAAACTTGCACAAATGATACAAATTCATCACTGTATATTTGTGATGACATTTGATAAGCTGAAAATATTGAATGTTATAAAGTTGCTTATACATAAATACTTTTATAAGTAGAAACCATTACATCACAAAATGATAAAATGCATTTTCCATCACAAAACATATATCTATGGTAGTATGGATAAACATTAACAATTTTCCTCCTTCCTAGAACTGGGTTTTTGATCCTTACCTGCTCTATATCCTTTTTTTATGAGATCTTTGGTTTTACCAGACATTGATGTTTTTACAATACTTTTTGCTCTTTTTTACAACCGAGATATGAAGAACTTATCGCGTTTCCAAAAAAAACATTAAGTTCAATAGTAGCAAGTCAAGAATTTATATTAATTGTATATAAATGTATGTTTTGCATAAATTTGTGATATTTTTTCCAACTTTATCCTAAATTAAAATCATTATATTCCTATTTTTGTGAATTATTTTAATAAAGTTCGATTCTTTTTCTAATAATAACAATTCCATTTACCATATTATATTCATAATCAAATAATATTTCCTTTATGATTTCACGTTCACTTACACCTAACCAAGCTAATAATCAGAAAATATATTTAAATAGAGACATGTGAATTCATTCAAAATTCGGTATCATGTTGCCTTATTAAAATATCTTAAAATCAGGACAAAGCATTAGATTTATAAAAATCAAAATGAATTTTCCTTTAATTTTTAGGAAATTTAAGGATTTGAATCTCTAAAATATTTCTTCTTCTATCAGTTAATTTCAAAGGGAAATTCTGATGAAATGTGTAATATATTGAAAAAATATTTCAATTTTCCAAAACTCCGATGCGTATGCTTTAGAGCATAATTATTTTTCAACGAATTAATAACTCTTTCAATCTGTTTTGATATATAAAGTTTGAGATGTTCAGTGCAGCATTTGAAGCATGCAATGACAGATAATTTAAAACTATTCTACTTTTTGTGTTTTATCTTTTTAAAAAAATCATAATTTTCGTTTTCAATTTATATTTATTAAGCGCTTTAGAGAATAACTTTGTATGGTTAATTTTTCACTACGTGTATATTAAAATTAGTACTTTGAAGTTTCTAAGCAGAATGAAAATTCTATTTTAAAATGTACTGAATAACAGAATTTTTATCATGGCAATATGTGAGTCTATAAAATTAATAATTTAGATTCCGTATTATTTGAAGAAAATTTTTTAGATGAATTGTAAAGAGACGTTGCAAAATAATTCTTTAGTTTTAAATGAATTGATCATTAAAAGTTACAACAAATAATTCTATTATTTTTGAATATTCAGTTATTGCAATGATAAAAAAGGTCTCAGTAATTCATAATTTTTTATACATTTATAAATATAGGCGCTATTATTTTCTGTACACGCTGTAAAAAAAAAAAAAAAGGTTTTTCTTTAACACTAGAACGCCCGCTACACTTTCCCCCCTAGAACGCCCGCTACACTTTCCCCCCTAGAACGCCCGCGGGAGTCGCTTCGACTCCTGTCTGTCTGTCTGTTTTAGAAGAGATAAATATATACAAAACACATGAAAATGAGTATAAGTGCGTAATATAACACTTACATTTGTATTTGAGATTCATATATATACATTACATATATATATATATATTACAAATGGAAGAATAATATTAATATGCACAGTTTTAAGAAATTAGTAATTTTTATCAAAACAAATATACTCACATAATCTTTTGAAATTAATTATCTGACAAGCATGATTTACAAGTATAGTTTGTTTTAGCTAAGCATTTTCCGCAAACCATTTTTTTACATGTTATGCAATCTTTGAAAGTCATATTGCCTTTATACAGTTTTACTTCGCATTTTCTTCTCTTTGGGGATCTTGTTTCTGATGACTCAGCCGTGAAACATTTTCGTGCGTTTTTATTTTTAGCAGATATATAATTTTGACGCAATTCATCTGCTAATAACTGAATAAATGCTTGTCTGCTTAGCTTTGTTTTTCCAGTAACTTCTTTGTAAATGATCTACGCATTTATTACAGCCAAATCCAAGACGTTGTAAAAAGTATGCACTGGCCATCTTCTTGAAGGTGCCTTCACCGAATACTTCCTAGCCATTTGATCAATAATGTCAACCCCACATTTAGTTTCATTATAATATCTAACAGTTTCTGGGGTCTTCTTTTCGTTATTTTCAATATTAATGGATGTGTGCATCGTGCTGAGAATGATAACATTTTTATTTCTCTTCCCTTGATACACAGTAAGAGTAGCATCTGTTTCTTCATGTTTTAGAAATTTCGTCTCGTACAATTTATCTTTCAAAACTTTCAGTGATTTTGGAATTTCTCTCCTACTTTTTTTCACAGTACCTACCAAACTAGTTCCTTTCTTTTTCAGTTGTTCAGCCAAACGCAGTGAAGTGAAATAATTATCCACTGTGACATTTATTCCTTTGTTTAGAAACGGCTGCATCAATCGCATCACTACATATTCCGATAAACTTTGGTCCGACGGCCGTTCTTCACTTCTGCCTAAATAAGGGAAACCATTCAACAAGTACTGCGTTCTAAGATCTATTGCAAGCCAAAACTTTTGTCCATATTTATCCGGTTTAGTAGGTATGAATTGCGTAAAAGGACAGCGTGTTTTGCTTGGGAATAACTGTTCATCTATTGATACATTTTCACCAGGCTTGAAGCAGGCAATACAGTTTTCGATGAACCTATTCCATATATCAGATATCATTCCAAATTTATCCGATTTTAATCTCATAGATCTCGTAGATTTCAAATCAAATCTCAGAAATCGTAGAATTTCACAAAATCTATTTCTTCCCATAGTTTCAATGCAAAAATTTAAACCCCATGTGTTTGACCACAACGAATGAATATCAATTCCATTTGCACCACATACACCTCGAGCATATAAAATTCCAATAAAGGCATAGAGCTCATCTAACGTAACTGTCCAATTATCGGTTTCAAGAACACGTCTTGCTTCTGCTTCTGTGCAATTTTTTATCTGTTGTAACTTTTTTTTATCTACAACTAATAACCAGGCACTCAAAACACTTTCAGATTTTACGTTTTTTTAGAATAAATAGTGGGACCAGTGGACTGACACATGACATTTTGCTTTGAATATCTTCCAGGAAATTTCTTATTTACAAACATTTTCCATTGCGTACCATCTGGAGCAAAATGAATTCCATCTTTATAAGATGCAGTATTTTCTAGATCTTCACTTTCATCGGAATCCGATGAAGAAATATTATCAATATTAATTTTATCAATTTCTTCTTCATATTCGGATAACTCACCGCCTTCAGATTCGTTATCTGAAAGCTCTCGTAATAAAGCAGCTATTTCATCGGGTGTTAAACCTTTTTTCCGCGACATTTTGCCGTTAATTCTTCTAGAAAAGAGCTATGCTGAGTCACTCAATTATAAAACGTAAAATGATAAAACTTTACACGAAAAGACAGTCGAATAATGACACACAAAGAATTTCGCAAGCAGCAGGCAATTCTTTCCTCAGGTGCACGGCACTGACCATTTTTCTAAATAAAAGGGGTGGAAAGAAGGGAGGAACAAAAACATTTACACATCTGGGAACCGAGAAAATATTATAAATCCCAAGGTCATGAGACGCGAAAATAACGAGGGAATGTTACTTATCTTACGTTGGAGTCGTTTCGACTCCGTTGGGCGTTCTAGGGGTAGTAGCTTACTAACAATTTAGAAAATGTGATTATATTTTATAATTTTGTAAATAAATAGAGATTATAAAAATAATAAAAGTCACGGAAGGAAAAAAATATGAATCAAAATTTGTATGAGATATGTGCATTTAAGAGGCATTTGGAGTCGAAAGGACTCCATCGGGCGTTCTAGTGTTAATCTATAAAATCGTACAGTAATCACTAATGTTGTAGCAACTTCTTCGGATTCACTCATGATTCATAAGTGAATGAAGTGTTCTCTTATCTTAAGAAGCCTCGGATAACAATTTAAGATTTAAAGAAGAATTTATCTCTCTCTGCATATATATATATATATATATACTTTGCTGTATGTAATTTACGGAAAAAATTTCCTAGAAACATTAATCAATTTTCTTTGCCCTGGAAATCAGTTTTTTGGATTCGATAAATTTTTTAGTAAACATTTTCAGCTGCATGACTCAGTCTGTGCATTGAACTAAAATAAAATAATGTTGCTTTTCATATTGATCTTAATGCTGTTAATTTAGAATAGTTATCTGTTAAAAATGTTTTCTGAATATTAATATATTTACCTGAGCATTAATGTATACAAAAAATCGATATTCAGATTTCTTAGATTAGTTTCCGAAATTTATGAACAAATAATAAAAAAAATATTTTTATTTAAAGGTAAAGGAACGATTTTTGGAATCTGCTGTGACTCGAAAAATGTTATTGTATATTAATGCATGGGAATTTTTCCAGAGAGAAAATTCGCCTTGAATATAACATATCAAATGAAAATCAAATTTGCATTGCCGACCAGTGGCCGAGAGGTTCTGAACTCTCAACTGGTAGACGGGAGGTGCTGGGTTCGAACAGTTCGGAGTTTTCGTGGTTTTCTTCGAACCTTGCGTAAATACGGGTTAGGTTCCCTTAGAAAGACCCCCACGAAGGGCATTCCTCCCCATGGGCCTATATCCCTAGTGTAGATAATATGCCGACACAAAATACAAATTTGCATTGCTTAAAAGGCGCAAATGCCATCCTAGCGAAAAAGATTCCGTCAGTGCGCTATACTGATGTCCCGGGTTCGATTCCCGGCACGGAATCTTTTTCACTAGGATGGCATTTGCGCCTTTTAAGCAATTCAAAATTTGATTTTCATTTGATATGTTATATTCAAGGCGAATTTTCTCTCTGGAAAAATTTCCATGCATTAATATATTCAATCGATGCTGGATTAATCTGAGTTTCGTGATTGCCCCAGATCTGTGACTCGCGGATTTTATTCCATCTTGTGCTGCATTTGTAGCCTTGCCAACAAGTAATAGTGATAAGTTCCTTGCTGGGTGTCGTTCCATGTGGTTTAGTTGGTAGAACGTCAGTTCGCTATACTGATGCCCCGGGTTCGATTCCCGGCATGGAATCTTTTTCACTAGGATGGCATTTGCGCCTTTTAAGCAATTCAAAATTTGATTTTCATTTGATGTGTTATTGTATATTTTGTTTCTTGATTATAAGACCTTTGTAGGCTGAGAAGCATCTTTTTTTTTTTACAGTGCACTAAATTCATTGGAAAACAAGATTTTTTTATGACAGAAAAAGCATAAAACTAGTTTTCTTTTGCAGATTGGAGAGTCTTTTCAAGTAGAATTACTATTAGAATAGAATGACAGAGAAAACACCATTTTTTCCGGAAGATAAGTTTAATTTGGAAACACTCATATATATATATACAGATTTCTTTGTAGTTTTGTATAATAAATTGCAATTTCATGATTACTACAGTTAAAATTATAAGAACACGATGTTTCCTTTGAATATACATGACAGCCTATAAAGTATAAAACTGATTAAATAGTACTTAAAAGATATTTCAAATTCAAGTTGTGTAAAGTATGTATAATTTCATGTTTTCTGTAACAGCTATTTTTTTTTTTTTTTTTTTTTTTTTTTTTGAATTAGAGGAAAATAGTTCTCGATGTTTTAGGAACAACAACAACAATATGTATATATATACATTATACATAGATAATTTTGCGCTAAGAAAGGGGTGAATTTAAATTAAAAAATATTATGTTTCTTAGAAATAGTAATATACTTATGAAGAATATATATTTGCCTTCTACGGAGCTTTTATATAAATAAGCAACGATACTCTTATTATAAAAGAAAATTTCTATCATAACATAAATTTTAGAGAATGTACCTACTCTGAGATTCACTTATAATCTCGGAATCAATAAACTTTAAATATCCTTTACCACTGGAACTACTAAATTTCAAAACAGAAGGTTTTCTAATTCAAAACTTCATATAAAATTTATGTAGATTTGATATTATATTTCTTGTTTTGGTGCTTAAATCTATTCACAAATATATAGAATAATATTTCAAAGTATCGAATATTGATTAAGTTTAGAATACACATAGTTTGAAATACTTTATTTATGATAATGATAACTATTGCTTTAAAAAACATAAAAAAAAATGTTTTTGATCGATGCATGCTTCATATAAACACGTAAAAGAGTAAATTATAGTTATTGAAAAACATATAAAATTTCATTCTATAATTACATTTTCATTTGCGTAATTTATTTTACTGTATAGAATATTAAATGTGACCCCAATATCAGAGTATGAAGTTTAGAAATTCTTAACAAAATATAATAAAATTTTATTAATTACGAAGATACATATTTGTTAAATAAACTTTATTATATAATTTTTAATATAAAAATCGAAATTTCAGACAAATATAATTTCTGTTTTTTTCTTTTTTTACAATTTTTATAATTTTTCAGTAGTACAATCATTTTTGGAGCATCAACATTTTATGTTTTATAATTGATGAGCAATTTAAAAAAATAAGAAAATGAAAGTAGCCAAAAAATTTGAATATATGGTAATATTTTTTTTCTTTCTGATCTTAAAAAAAATAATAAACTTTTTCAAAATATTATTTTTTTTTACTATTTTTATAATATTTAGTAATACAATTATTTTTTACAGAACTTTTAATCAATCCTATTAATAATACAAAATTCTATTAAAATCCTATTAATAATACAATCAATAAACATTTTATGTTTTAAGATTCAACTAATAGTCTTCTTCATATAACTTAAAATTTTGGCCAAATTCTAAATTTTAGTTTACTTATTTTTAAATGTTTAACAATATATTTTATAAGTACGATGTATTTTTGAAAAAGAACATTTTATGTTTTATGTTTGAAATAAGAGGCCGTAGAAAAAAGAAGTTGAACTTAATGCAATAATTTTGATGTATAGTGATAAATTTCCCTTTCTCACGCAGTTTCTTTTAACTTTTTCACAACTGTACTTCCATTATTTCATGAAAAATACAACCAAAAGAAAGTTGAGAGGTGTAAAATCTACACTGGAGGTTAACCTCGATTTTTCCAACAATCAATCTCTTTAATTAGACTTGCTGTTAAGGATATTTTATATTTTATTACTAAAGCTTAGAAGAAGTATTTATATATTGTGTACAAAAAAAGTTATTTATCTATTTTTGGCTAGTATAAAATACGAGAATGACTACGAAAGACAACTAATAAGTAACTGTAATGATATAAAGACATTTAAAAATTTATTAAAGAATTTATTGATAAAAAGTAGCTATAGGAACGTATTTCTATAAATGCACTGAAAACTCAATAGGCAATGACCTCCATTAAGAGACCACCTGCCTAAAGACCATTTTTTTCATTGAACGAAGGTCATTCCAAAAATCTCATTGCAAATTTTACCTCCATTCAGAGACCCTCCCAGGTGAACTCCCTCCATGAGCGACCATTTTTTTTTTTTTTTTTTTTTTTTTTTTTTTTTAAGACTTCTGTCCCTGCCCGCAAAGACGTTCACCGGCTAATGCTATTTCTTTGGGGAGGCATTTTTCTAATAAATCTTTCGCATTTTGATATTGTAATTCTTATTGCAATGTATAGCTGAGACATTGCAATAAGAATTATTCAAGAAAATATCTGCGATCTATCAAGAAAATATCTGGTTCCTCTCGAGGTCGCTCCTTAATTGCGTTTCCGATTTTGGTCGCAGATATTTTTTTTAAAGTTAATTTCTCTTTCAGAACCGGTTCAGAAACTGAAAGTAACCTTATAAAAAATGTCTGCGACCAGAATCGAAAAAGTAATCAAGGAGCGATCGATCTTGAGAGGGACCTCTGATATTCAATGCAAAAAAAAAAAAAAAAAAAAAAAAAAAATTGTTAAAAATGTCCAAATGCGAAAGAGTTATTACAAAAATGCCTCCACATAGGAATAGCATTAGCTCGCGAGCGTCTTCGCTAACAGGGCCCTTAAGAAAATGAAATAAAATCCTTTTTATCTAGATCGTTTGAAGAAGGTTTTATAAGAAAAAAATATTCAGAAGAGCGCAATATTCATCAAACTTATAGAATAATCTTTAAAGATTTTTCTTATTGTGGTAAACTCTAAATGTTTTAATCCCATTTGTGCCTTCCTTTTTAGGCACAGATTTAACACTGTTAAAGAATTATGAATTCTGATCACGATCAGTAAAATCTTCTTCCGCATTCTCTCAGGAACTATCAAAGGAATAGGTAAAGTAGTAGGAACGTCACTATTTGTTCCCGTTGAAAAAAAATCACGTATAATGCATTCACGTTTAATGTATTTCATGAATTTTGAAAGTGCTTGGTAATAAATGTTAAAGAATATAAAACCGTAAATTTAAAGCAAACGCCAATTTAGTCATTTTTTTAGAAGTCAGCTGTAATTAATTCATGTAATTAACTTTTGTTTTGATTATTTACTTTTATATCTTTCACTAATATGAAAAACAAATTTTAGTAACATTTATAATTACATTATTTTTCAACAATTAAAATCTAGATTTAAACATACCTCCATTAATTTACAACCACTAGCAGCAACCATCTATTATTGGAACGGAACTTGGAGAGCATTAGGAAGGTTTTTACAGTATTATATTTTTTTCTTTATTTATTTTAGAAATAACCTGTTTATCTGATATTCTCTTAAAGTATAACTTTCATAACTGTTCTATTTTTAAATGTGTGTAGTAATTATTACACTCATGTTTAAATTTAAATCATTTTGTCAAATTTCTCGAAAAAGACAGAACAAAATGTATAACTGATCTTTCGACTCAAATATGAAACTCTTTATTGTCGAATACATAAGCATACACATGCATATTGGCATACAATGCGAAAACAATTATCATTAAAAAGTCGCCCGCAATAACATTAGATCACTTGAACCAATTTATGCCACAATAATTTGATAATGTATGTGGCCTTGTGTTTTTGTCATTTAGATGACTGATTTATGACTTTAACCGATTTGCTAACCCTTTTTTTGTTTTATATTGTTGCAGAATTTAGTCAGTTGTAATAATAACGAAAAAAAAAAAGAAACTTGATGTAATTTCGCGCTTGTAAATCATACAGACATTTTTTTGTGCGTGTGTGTGAAACATTTTCCGTGTGATTTTTTATGCTCTTGGATTTTTATTTATTTTGAAGAAGATGCCAAGAATTTTAAAAGAATCACGCCGTGCATCCCTCAGAACCGCAAGTTAAGAACAACTTATATTATTATTTATTAGAAAAAAATATTATTCTTAACTGTCTTTGTAATTAGAAAGTTAACCTATATGATATATGGATTTGGTTTGAAGAAGCCTGTTGAATTGAAGAAGCTTATTTTCTTAAGAAGCTTAAGAATATAGAAGTTTTCGCAGTTTGTTCGCTCACACACGTTACTCAATTTCTTAGTATTTTTTTTGCAACATTCGATGAAATTCAACAGAAACTACAAAAATCTGTTTTTCAATCAGATTATATCAGATTTGCCTTCTTACTTTAATGTACTTCAACCAAAAGCAGTTGTAAAATATCTTAAACTGATTAAAGAAAAAAAAAACTAGTCTAGAATCACTGAATAAATTCGTTAGTTGCGTACTTTAAAGGTGTTCTTGAATCAAAATGGCAAATTTGTGGCAGATGCTTTAATTTATTTTTGTTCGGAAATGTATCAAAATAGCAGGTGTTGTTATTCAGAAATTGTCTAATTACACTCAGTTTTCCGTTTTTTTTTGAAAAACGCAATAGTTTTATAATAGATATATAAAATCAAGCCTTCGAATTTGACTTTTTTAGCACATTTCCCGACTACAGCAGAAAAACCGACCGAAAAGCAGAAGAAAAACAGGTGATCACGTGATCGAAATGCCTTAGAACTGGATAAGTAGTTTGATTATCATAAAGTGGAAAACTAAGTTCTATTCGAAATCGCTTCCATAGTCAGGCATTTCCAATCTTTTTCTTAAAAAATGCATTTTTAAGAGTGTCAAAACGTTCTGTGCTTGTTGAGCGGAGCAGTTGAGAACACCCTTAAGTCGGTCACAAACGGCAACGAGGGTTATTTTAGTACAGTTTTCTTGTTTTAACTTTTAACTTTATAAAATAGTTAAATGTTGAATAATTTAAAGAATATTGTTTCGTGTCGTGATAAAGGGTGTCCAGCAAATAACACCCTGATTTCAAAGTTAAATTTCTCAAAAACAAAGATCAATAGAATTATGCAATAAACGGTTTGTTCATCAGGTAAGCTGTAAAAATCTTATACAAAAGTTTCGAACGGTAAATATTTTGAAAGATTGTGTTCCGATTGCAAAGAATGCTTTGATTTGACATATTTCTTGCTTCAGATTGCTGCCAGATAATGAGTTTTTCGGCTTAAAGTGCCATATTTCATAGTTTTTAATTAAATTTTTGAAATTTCGATATTCAAAAATTTACTTCAAAAAATCTTTAAAATATTGCACTGTAAGTTGAAAAATTATTTCTCTGCAGGCAATCTAAAACAAGAAATATGTCAAATCAAAGCATTCTGTGCAATCAGAACGCATTTTTTTTTCAAAATATTCACTGTTTGAAATTTCTGTATAAGATTTTTACAGCTTACCTAATGAAAAAACCGTTTACCGCATATTACTATCGATCTTTGTTTTTGAGAAATTTAATTTTGAAATCAGGGTGTTGTTTGCTGGACATAATTTTACTTACCCTATACATAAATGTGTTCAAAGGATGTAAAGGATTATTTATAACAAATATATATATATATATATATATATATGTATGTATATTTATACTCAAAATGTCTGAAAGCTGTGTTATGTTTTTAGAGTTCTGCTATCTTTCGGAACCAAAATATGAAAGTTACTTTAATGCAATCCTTGCAAAGTTTCCTCTATTGACTAGCATTCTGCTATCATTTCCATTGTTCAATTTATAAGGACCGTAATAAATATGTTTTTTAAAGATTTCAAGTAAGTTATTGTGAAATCATAGACGGATAAGTGTAATCTTCTAAATGCACAGAATATTTGAACAACAATCATTATTTGGCAAATTAACCCTTTTCGGTCTAATGTACTATTACTTGTACATGTCTTTAAATGGAGTATTATTTTGTTTTAAGAAATATTTAAAATACTATTCACATATAGCAATGTTAGTATATGTCTATGCATTTACTATATGACTTCATTTATGTTAAGACGTTTAGTAATAATAATTATTATTATTTTTGATTAATTCTCTTTGCGCAGTTTGTGACTCTTATATTTTAAACATATATTTCACTCATTAAATTTAAAATAAAGGTTACTTTCCTGAAATAATTATGTGCAATAAAACTCAAAAAGTATTAGAATATCGCAATAGAAGTTGAACTTTGTTGTAATACTATATTTTGTAAACATCTACAAAAATTCTTCCTTAGCTTATTGTCATATTACTATGAATCGAATAGTACGCAAAACAGCAACATTCATTATCTTTAAGACAATGACATAATCGTTAAACACTAATTAGCCTATATGGATGGCTAGTGTTAATGTTATAAACGTAAAATAATTTTTTTTCTAAAAACTGAAAAAAAAATTCGGACCCGTAAGGGTTTAATATTAATGTATACATTATCTAAAAAAAATAAATTTAACAAAAAAATAAGTGCATAATTTAAAAATACTTCGTGTAAAAGATAAATATAATAGTCCGCCCTCTGTTTTATGTTTACAAATAATAATTTTCTTATTAAAAAAAGCAACAATTATTACATGGATTGTTACATTGTTATCATTGTTTAGAATTATCATTAAATTTTATCCTTTTGTTTTAAAAAATGTTTTTACTTCCAGTTCATTGTTCTAACTTATCTGTAAAAGAAACTTCAAATCCGGAAAATTACTATAATTCTCTATGCTTTTTATGGGGTGTGATTAGAGATACAGTAAACAAAACAATCCACACCCCCTCATGAAAAACAAAAACAAATAAATAAAAATAATACTGCCCAGTTAAACTGATGGCATTGAGCTCACAGGCTACAAATACTAATTGCACATTAAATCCTTATATTTTCAAGGGTTAATTCCGTTCGAAAAAAAAATTAAGAAGGGGAAACAGCTCTCCCCTTTCCTCTTTTTTTATACTTAACCATTGAACCTCCTATACTATCAAAGACATGCTTTATCATATAAAAAATCTATATCCAAAATTCAGAGCAAATTAGATAATTCTTAATAAAAACCCATTTAGCATTTATATAATTTAAAAAGAGTTATCCCCCTCTTTTATACTTAACCATTAAACTTCCAAAACTATTCAGAGATTTGAACGAAATCTGAAAATTCTGCTTGAAAAACCCATTTATATAAATTAAGGGGGGGGGGCATTAGAACCCCTGTTCCCCCTATTTATACTTATTCAATGAACACCTAATAACTGTCACGGAATCGCCTCATCAGAATGATCCTAATCTAAATTTTGAACGAAAACTTAATTCTGCATGAAAATCCCATTTATATCAACTAACGGGGGGGGGGGGGCATTAGAAGCCCTGTTCCCCCTATTTATACTTATTCAATGAACACCTAATAACAGTCACGGAATCGCCTCATCAGAATGATCCTAATCTAAATTTTGAACGAAAACTTAATTCTGCATGAAAATCCCATTTATATCAACTAACGGGGGGGGGGCAATAGGACCCCTGTTCCCCCTATTTATACTTATTCAATGAACACCTAATAACTGTCACGGAATCGCCTCATCAGAATGATCCTAATCTAAATTTTGAACGAAAACTTAATTCTGCATGAAAATCCCATTTATATCAACTAACGGGGGGGGGGATTAGAACCCCTGTCCCCCCTACTTATACTTATTCAATGAACACCTAATAACTGTCACGGAATCGCCTCATCAGAATGATCCTAATCTAAATTTTGAACGAAAACTTAATTCTGCATGAAAATCCCATTTATATCAACTAACGGGGGGGGGCATTAGAACCCCTGTTCCCCCTATTTATACTTATTCAATGAACACCTAATAACAGTCACGGAATCGCCTCATCAGAATGATCCTAATCTAAATTTTGAACGAAAACTTAATTCTGCATGAAAATCCCATTTATGTCAAGTAACGGGGGGGGGGCATTAGAACCCCTGTTCCCCCTATTTATACTTATTCAATGAACACCTAATAAAAGTCACGGAATTGCCTCATCAGAATGATCCTATATCTAAATTTTGAACGAAAACTGTTAATTCTGCATGAAAAACCCATTAAATCAATTAAGGGGAGGGGCATGAGCCCCCCGTTCCCCCTGTTATACATATCGAATGAACTCCAAAAACTAATCAGGGAAGCGCCTTCTCAGGATATACCTATATACAAAATTTCAAGTGGATCCGATACTTTTATCATGAGTTATCGCGTTACGCACATACGAACAAACATACAGAACGGACGGGCACATAAGCTCTCAGGCTATGTAGCCTGTGAGCTAAAAACTTTTTATAAATCTAGTGTTACTTCGAAAAAGGACTTTCTCTCAACAATCTGACTTCTGTAATAAAATACAAAAAAAAATTATATAATAATAAGCTTAAATATATTAATATCATAAATAATATGAAGCCTGAAAAATAAATTTCTATTCTGTTTAAGTGCCGTATGCTTCTGATTTTTTTCGTTATTTTTTTATAGTATTTAATTTTTAATGCACAAATTATTTTAAAAAGGAAAGGAAAGAAAGGAAAAGGTAAGGAAGGAAAATCTCAATGTATTTCACTATTTTACATTTACTGACCAAATGATATGGCGAATTTTAACCTCAAACAATCACCAATTGTTTCTAATGCCGTCGGAAAAGCGGCTAAATGTGAATATCAAGTGTATTTTTTTCCAACTTCCGATGGTCCGCAGAATACTGATAAATGGAAATAAGAAGTTTATTTTACAGCAAGGAGTCAAGTATTAACTCTTAGTTGATGTGACAAAAATTGTCACGTAACTACTGTGAGCGGTCTTTAAGATCGCTTATTCTAAAGATGAATAAAATGTTACATTAACTCTCAGAATACTGCATTTGAAATAAACTTTATATATAAGACTATTATAAATCAAATTCAGCTATTCAAAAGTATTTAACAGTAGTAATAAGCCTCCAAACTAAAAACAAATTGACCAGTATCTATAGTTAAACTAAAAATTACAAGTTAAACTGTGAAACTTGCAAAAAGCAGCGGTCTCTACCGCTAGCAGCAGTTAAGGGTTATAAATTTACTTTTCGGCATAGTGACAGTGGAGATTGGCACATTAGGGGAGTTTGCCACACTTTGAAATCGTTTTCGTCCTCCAAAAAAATTTTCAAGTAGTCTTGAAGATCTTTCTCAAATAGCTGGCATCAATATTTTTTGAAGAGAATTTTGGAAAACTCGCTCCGAGAATGATAAATGTTACAGATTTCTCATAACTAGACTCCACATCGGCAACCTTTTCTTGACGCCGGGATCTTTTCCTTCCGTCACGTAACGGATGACAATTTAGCGCGCCAAACCGGTTTTTCTCCCGCCAAAATTTCCTCGCGATTTTTTTTACCGCATTCCCGCCGAAACTCACATTCTTTATTTGTTTACTGTTGACCGCACTTTTAACAGTTCTTTTAAAAACTTATTATTTTAGCTTCCAAAATGACAATTACAGCAATAACAGCTCATAGTTTTGCTTCTATGTTTACATTTATTTTACTGCGAGAATGAAATCTGAAAGTTGCCAATAAAGCGACCACCGCCAAAAAACGGCATGTTTTTGGCAATGAAAGCCAAAGATGTTGGATTCGAAACCTTTCCATGAGAACAATGGAATATGGGTCTACTCATATCAGATGTCTGCGGATAAATGTCTTAATATTCACCGTGGCTATGTTGAAATGTAACTATGATTGGTGTTTGACTCGAGGTTAAAAAACTGTATCTTATTCACACTAATCAGAGGTAGAAAAAAAATATAACTCGTATTCAGTCAGGTTTTTTAATATAATGAAGCATAAAACATATTTTTTAAAGCACTTATAGAATTAAAATCACATTCTATCGTCAGATTTTTGTTTAAAAAAATGGAAAAAACAATAATATATTATCTTAAGGTATTATAAAAATATTTGTATCAGAAAAAGATAAAATTCTATTCATGGTATTAATGATCAGTTAGAATTAACTATGCCTTTTAATCTTTTGTTAAAAAAAGAAATGTTTTTATCTCTATAACTCAACCGCAAAGGAAATTACAAAGCAGAAAAATTCATTTAAGTCTCTCTATAGCTTGTCAGAAGTGAATAACAAAGCAACAAACAAAACAGATTTAAAAAAAAAAAAAAAAAAAAAAAAAAAAAAAAAAAACTTATTATCAGTCAGGTGTAATTACTTTCCAAAGGGCTATCTCTTAATTATCTGACTTTTGTAACGCAATAAAAAAAAAACTTTGTTGCAAAAAATATAAGCGTTCTTTTTTTACTCTTTCATTTATCTATCTTAGAAATAAATTAACCAATGAACACTCTACTGACATATATAATAATAAAGTAATTAGAATTTAAGATCTAAAGAAGTACGTATGATTTCAATACTAATATTAAATATACTAGTACACCGAACCCGGGGTTCTCGGGTCACAAAATAAAGGTGAAAAACTTTTTTTAAATTTAAAATTGGAAAGTCTAATAATTTTTTTCTGCGTAATAGGCTTTTTAAACTGGCAACTAATTCCAAATAGCAATTTTATATGAAACGTATTATTTATGTAATCATATACAGCTTTAAAAATTATCGGTACTTCCGTATTAGCAGGACCGTAGCTAAAGGGGCGCTCTGGGCGGCTCTGCCCCCCCTAAAATACTTTGAGCCCCCTCTGGAAAAGATTCCAAGGTCACTAAATGAATTTCTGTTCCGAAAATTCAAATGAAATATTGTTTAAAAATCTAATTTAGTTTTGAAACCTTTTCACAGTTTTGCAGAATTACTAAATTGTATCTAAAATCAGTATTTCAACACCCCCTCATCCTATTTGTACATAGGAAGCTAACATGATGGGCTATTTTGCAACAGTTATACACTCAAAACTATCATCATATACTTTTCTAAGCATAAAATAAAGTTACTTTAACAGTTTAATAAGAAACATTGTACCTACAATGTGAATATGTACTAATTTATCTTTCTGCATCAGAGAAAGAGAGAGAAAAAAAAATATGAGCCCCCCTACATTCTCTTGAGCCCTCCCTATTGTTCACTAAGGCCCTGCGTATTAGACGCAAGATAGCAGTTATTAGCCAAAGATTTCGCCAAAGAATAAAATTACATTCTCAGTTTTTAAAAACAACTAAGAAAATATGACACCCAGATATTCTTTAAAATACATTTTTGTAAAGGTTAATTGATGTATCTTTTGTAAAGTAAGTTTACAACGAACTAAAAGTCACTAAATTCATAGATAAAAACGAAATAGAACCAACAACATTCACCGGGTTTTATAGCCGACGATATATTGACATAACAGGTTTTTAATTACTATTTTTTTTTCAGTTGCTATGAAAAAATGACAACTAAAATATACAGTGATCTGTTATTTTCCATGGAGAAAAGAGATAGATGGAGGTGCAGTATGCTATTAAAATGGTTTGATGGGCGTTATTCTTCCAATTTAAGTCTCTCATTCGGCCCAAACAAAACAATCACATGGAACAGAGACCGATTTTTTTCACATAATTTTTTCTCTAAATGAAAAAGATCTGAATATATTTTAGCATTATAAAATAGCATTTCATTGTATTATAAATTGAAATTGCATCGCTATTTTTTTTTTTTTTTTGTGAAAGCACGCGGTTGTGTTTGATGCAATGTAGCGAATTTTAGGGTTACATTTTTGGCGTCACCTCCAGCTACTAAACTGCATCTCTACTTATTTTTCTTTTTTACTCTATGGCTATTTTTCCTCTCTTTCCCACATAAATGCGATACTCAAGTTGCCACAATTAGAGAAATTTAACCAAAAACTACAAAAAATTTAATATCTCAAAAACAAATTGAGATACAGTTTTCTAACAAACGGCATTTAAAAGTGCAGTTTTTTCTCTAAACGATGGTATAAAGATTGAAAACGTGCAATGTTTAGAAGTTTAAAAATTTACAATAGCGAAAATTGCAAAACCGAAATTTCATCGGAAAGTGTTGCCATTCAAAATATGATGTATGCGTTACGCACATATACGTTTGGCCTTTATTATATAGATTGTATAATTTATGTTTTATAATTATTTTTTTGTAAATTTTTCAGATTAAATGAATTAAAATCAGAAGTAATATAAAATCTTAAATATGCAGTCTTCTTCAGTTTTAAATAGTATATTCTGCCAATATCAAATTTTAAATCTTAATTTTTTTTTTAATGCGCATAATCTTTCACAAAAACTTTGAGTGTGTGCTTTATTTCACATATAAGTAACAAATTATAGTTCGAATTTTGCGCTTAAGCTGTAATCAACCTATATTATAAAGGATAAGCTTACCTCTGCATAATTTTTACGTCATATTGCAAATGATTATAGCAAACGATTAAGTTTGTCTTATATTATCTTTTATTACAATTTTTCAAGATCTGAATACCTCACATTTAAAATTTTTATATCAATAATAGAAAAAAATATACTTTTAAATGTAATTCGTTTGAAAAATATGTCATCATTTACTGAATTTTTAATGTTTTAAAATAAATTTTTAACAATATTTCAATCGCAAACAATCACAAAATATAAACCATAAATCCGTTTTTACAAAAATTAATATAAATATAATGTTTCATCATTTGCTTCTAAATTATATTCTATAGAAATTTTTTCAATCCATAAATAAGCAATATATGTGATGATTATGCACGCCCAGAGAACTCCCAACAAAAGATACATCAATTATTAGCTGCATTAATAAAGCGAATTGTTGCTAAAAATATATATGCCTTTTTAAAGATAAAACTAGATTTGTTTACAGCTGTATATACTGGAGAAGCATATATTGATATAAAATAAACATTTAAAAAGATGTGCAGCGCAAATGATATCTTTTTTTATCTTATCATAATCATTTAATCATTTTTTTTTCATGAAATTTATTCTGTACTTACAATAAAAGTAGTGATTATTTAATCCTTCTTAAAACTAAATTCAGATTTAAAAAAATTCTTTTTACAGTGTAGCTAAAGCAACGGATTTGTTCAAAGTGTAAATAAGGTCTGTGAATCGCGCTTCGAAATGGGGTCGTGAAGTTTCGTCTCGGCATCCCCCGTGCCGCTTTTTATTGTAAGATTTTTAATTAACGTTTAAAGAAAAGGGAAGTGTAAAGCGTGATAATTCAATGCAAACTGGTAGCGAATGCTGTGGTATTTATATGGTATTTCTAATGACATTGTATTTAACAACGTCATATTTAATACTTTAATACTGCTACTGGACATTGTATTACGCAAATATATCATTAAAAGTTGATATCTAGGCTTTAAAAGCCGATGGTACATAGAATACACCACCTCTCTCATTATGCAATCGCTGGTATTTTTAAGAGTTATGTAATTACTACCGACTTTTTAAAAAAGCCATTATCAAGAATAATTTTATGGTTCTGCTACGATAGGTATCTCCAACACTCTTCAAAACTCCCACAAATGAATGCCATGATCTTCTCCCGCAAATCGTAATTAATGTACCGAAAGATGTGACTTTCCTTTCGACGTTGTCTTTCAACATATTATACCTAAAATTAAAAGAAATATATTTTAGAAATTAGCATTACGAAAGCTCTTATACGATGTACAAAGAAAAGTTTTTTTTTTCTATTTCAGTAAGGTAATTAGTTTCTCTACATTTTTCTTAAATGTATTTGTAAATTTTAATAATCTTTAAGTATGTGGATCAACAGTCTTTCTTACTTTCCCAATTTGAGCTTTCTACATTCAAAAGTTTACGAGTAAAATGGATGTGACATACGTACAGACGGACAGACACCAGAGTAATTTTATAATGGTACCGTTTTTTTCTTTTTCAGTACAAAACACGAACAAAATAAAAAAAAACTAGGTTATTAATTTAGATAACACCACTCAATCTATCAGAATAACAAGTAAGAAAAATCATGCGTTAAGCATAGATAATGAAAAGCTTTACAAGACTTCGTTAATTAGGGAAATAAGAAGATTTTGTCCATAGCCAAATAGGTATTCCAATACTTTTGAACAGCCCTGTATTTAATCCATCGGTTGATATACATATATATCCCATATAATGGAAAAATTCAGTTTAGCGAAAAAAGGCTAACTGGTTGAAATTTCTATTTCAGCACTTTATTCTAATAGATAGAAAATACTGCAATAATTTTGTCCAGACCTGTAATTTACATATTACCTCTATTAAACGACAGTATTTTTTTTTAATTTAGATCAAACAAACACACACTTAACTCACATTTCTAGACATTTTCATCTATGGGTGACCATGTAGCTAATACTTTGAGTGACCCTGTATAACATTTTTTCTATATTCTACAATAATTCTTCGTAAACTGAAAACAGTTCAACGTAAAAATGCACAACTTCCTTAAAAACCACCTTTAAGTTAATTGCTTTCATATTCAGTAACATTTATGAGCTCTTTTGTATAACCCTTTATATAACTATAACATTTATATACGGAATAATACGCAAACAATTCCCCCTTTGTTATTGTGTAATGGAATTAATTTGAGTGGCCCTGTAAATGAATAATAAATGCTACTTTGACTGCATATTTTACGCAATGCGTATTTTAGTTCACTTTGTGAATCCAGGTAAATTTGAATAAATTTGACAAAGTGTAGCACCTTTAAAATTTATTTCAAAGGATTTTTTCCCATATGCCGTAGTGTATCGGAATGCTTTTGACTATACCTGTAAATAAACTTATCATAGTAAAAACTTCGTTTTCGACAGGGTCCGTGCTAGGCTAAATATCAATAACATATAAACATTTCATAGCAATCCGATAATATTTACGGGAGTTAGAGCGTGAACAAACGGCCATACGGCCAAATGGCCACACGGCTACATGGCTATACAGCCAGACAGCAAGACAAACCGAATGCATAAACACTTTTCAACTTTTTTGGAAAGTGTTAATAAAAATGACTAGTGATCTTTTCCGATTTCATCGACTGTTTAATCGTGGCACGGGAAGGTCAATATGAAATTATCTCTTTGAATAAATTTCAAAAGTTTTTTTTTTTCATACATAATTAGTATTCTTCAAATAAAAATTAAATAATTAGTATTCTTCAAATAAAAATTAATGTTGTTATTATTAACTAAAAATCTAAAAAAAATGTGTTAAATTTCTATTAAAGTTTTAATTTAAAAAGAAGGTACGCATGTGATTTTTAGGTACATTTCGTATGAAATGCTACCTAATGCATTCCCACCAATGTTGGAATTTCTGAAAAATTTCTGCAGATTTACGCCGATCATGAACCCATGGCCTCAAAACTATCATCAGTAAAAAAGTTCATATATATATATATATATATATATATATATATATATATATATATATATATATATATATATATATATATATATATTAGGGTGGAGCTTATTTTCTAAGTTAGGAAATTTAATCTTCTCACCTTCTAAATTTGTTTCTTTTTATGAAAAAATAAATCAGGTCAAATATTAATGCATTTGAACAATATTTAGAAGTAGCTCAATGATGGGAAAATTTTTAATGTATAAGCAATGATAAATATACGCGTGCTCGTATGCTGTGACAAAGAAAAATAAATTCCACCTTTTAAAATATATTTGTAGAAGAAAATATATTTAACAAAGACTCAGTTCGTGCACAAATGATGTTTGAGAGAATTCAGAAATATGAAAAATAAAAATTAGGTTTCAAAGCAACACTACTGTTGTCATTCATTGGGATGGAAAATTAATATATGATTGGACTGGAAAACTAATTGTTTATCAATTGTCAGCATTATTTTGGGAAAAAATGTTACTCAACTACAGACTGTTGCACGTCTGTCAAAAGAGAATCTTCGGCAGAATACTTTAGAAAATTGAAGACTGAGGAATAGCAGATAACATTCTAGCAATATGCATCGACATTACCAGCTGAAACACTGATTATAAACGCGCTGCATATGTTCTTGTAGAACAAAAATTTTAAAAATATATAATTTGTCTCTTGCAGGTATCACATAATGGGACTAATAATTAGTATTGTGTATCAATTTTGTGTAGGAGTCAAATCTTCATCTGAAGTTGCACTATTTCCACACTTTCAAAAATATCGGAGTTTCATTGATAGATACAAATACAATCTAGGAACTAAATTGATGATGTCGTAAATGGTATATTGTCACAAAATCTAGATATTTAATGTTTAATTTAAATTGACTTCAAAAGAGATAGAATGTTTAGATGAAGTACATGATTTCACACTCTGTGTAATATGTAAAAGCTTGGATCTCTGCCTTAAATCTCCATTTGCCTCTTATAATGATCTGTTGCTGCTAGAATTCCTACTTGAATGCTCATCAATACAGTCAGCTATTTTCAGATCATTATCACCTAAATTTGCTAATTTCTTGTAGTATTTAACAGAAGGAATTGTTCAATTAGCTTTATTTTAGAGCTGTGTAAGTTTAACAACAACAACAACAAAATTGATATAGAATGAAGCTAATTCTGTAAAACAAGCGCAAAATTACTCAAGCGAGTCAGTGTGTAACGGTTGGGTGCTCGTACTGGGGGTTAAATGCAGATATAACTCAGAACATAAGATAAAAACAGTTTATTTAAAATGGTTAGGGCTCAAGGACAGTGGAGCAGTTCTTAATTTTAATAACTGGTAACAATGCTAAAAGATTAAACTCATACTCACAGCTCCGGCACTAATTCAATCGGGGCACTTCAGATTACTTCTCACTTCAACTTCCGCTAAACTGCTAGATAAACTTTATTAGACAGCCCGTGACTGTACATATATTCTTTATTAACTTTGAAATAGTCAACGTAATTATTTTTAACTTTTTACCACCGGCCAACTTCTCGAATCGAATTCCAAAACCCCTTGTCAACTCACTGGAGGCTCGCTAATACTTGATATCGCTTGCTCTAGATTCACTACTAGCTATCCAATGCCGCTAGACACACTCCTAGCTGGCTAATGTCGCTAGACACACACCACACACACTCAAACTCCAATCTTTTATAGGTTGCAAACTGAGATACTTCAAATTTACATATTACTTCTAAACGCTACATAACTGTAGAATCCGAGAAAGACACACACGCTCTAGAAAGTTAAAGTAAAAGAGATGATAGATGTCGCTTTCACGCTTACACGTTAAATCATTGACTTCACGTTTTAAAAAATGCTAGAGTGCCTTTATTACAAAGGTCACTCCCTCACAAATGTTGCTCTTTATTAATTCAAGAATGAAAAAGTGGAAGATTTTGTTACAGCCATGAACAAACGTATTGTTTCAAATGTTAGATTTTTAAGTTGGATATCTTGCTGTTGATCGTAATTTGTGGGAGTCAAAAAGGGATTATTAAAATGCTAGAAAGATTATAAAATCTCTACAATTAATAAATGACCATATTGAACTTGCGTTTAAACTTATTCAGGAATAAAGTGGATTGATAACTCATGATGAAATGCAACTACAATTTCTAATACAAGCTGTTGAAATGGCCGGTAATGTACCCAAATAGCAAGAAAAAAATGTCTTGCCCAATAAAATGGCAATAAAATTTTAACATAAAATAAAAAGCTAATAATTTGTGCAGTAAATTAAGTAAATTGTTATAATTAAAAAAAAATGCAAGTACACATTTGTCATTTCTATAGTTAATATATCTTTTGTTTACTATTTTTTATAAATTTTGAGTCTTTTGATCTACCTTTAAATATTAAAATTTATTGCTAAAACTTTTTTTCTAGTGTTTTTGTATCAAAAGGAATAAAATAAAAGGGTTAGACTTGTAAGAATAATAATATAAAAAAAATCATGGTATTTAAGCTCCACCCTAATATATATATAAATGTATATCTACATAAATAAATAAATAAATATATCACTGTTTTATGGACACGATAACTTCTATAATTCTGCACCGATCTCCACCAAACTGATACATGAAATCAAAGGGGATAAAATTTCGGCTAAGTTCGTTAATGGGCAACCATCGTTCCAAAGGAGTCGAAATAGCGGGCGTTTTTGTGAAAACAAACAAAAAAAAAAACCCATAACTTCTTAGTGAAAATAGATTTCGAATCAGTTTGAAGCTTATATTACTTCTAAATAATGGGCCAAAAGTTTATGCATGACAGATTTTTTGATAAAGGTAAAAATGGGCTCAAGGGCCGAAAAAAATATGGTTTTTGGAAGAACAAAAATTATAACTTTGTCAATTCTCAAGATATCAAATCAAACTAAATTTTTTCTAAATGTTCTCGAAATTATCTAACACTTTTGTATTTACAAGTTTTTGATAAGATATTTCTTGCCGGTAAAAAAATTAAAAACGAAAACAGAAAGGGGGGGGGGGTGGAAAAAAATGAATAACTTGGTCAATTATTAAACTATCAAATCCAAATAAATTTATTTTACATCTTCTCAATAATATTTAATAATATTTACAACTTTTATACTGAAAAGTTTTTCACAAGATCAATTCTTATAGCGAAAATAAATTAAACAATAATAGGAATTGAAGAAAAAAAAATCTCAAATTCAAACCGCTTATATTCTGACTCATTTTTAAATTAATTTTATTTTTTATTTTAAACACATCCAAATGGCATGTCCTGTCATTTAGAAGCTATATAATGTGATGTATTGGCCAGTTTCTTGATAAAGTCAGAATTTATTTTAAAAAAGTCTGCCAAAATGAGTATTTCCAACAGAATTTCCCGATGTGATCGCGATTGGAAAATTGAAGATATATTTACTCGTTACTCTTTTTTTTACTCATTTTTAAATCTATTTTTGTTCTCAAATGCATTCAATTGACAGGTTCTTTTATTTAGGAACTATCTACAATGTGCTGTATCGGTCAGTATTTTGATAAAGGCAAATTATATTTTTAAAAAAGCTGTCAAATTGGGCACTTCGCACAAAATTTTCCGAAGCGATCGTGATTTAAGTATTGTTGATGTACTCAAATAACAAATGCTTAATTGATGACTCATTTTTAAATTCAATTAGGTAGATTTCGTATGTAATACTACCTATTGCATTCTCTCCCATGTTGGAATTTCTGAAACATTTTTGCGGATCTACACGAAACATGACTCCTAGGCCCCAAAACTACCATCAGTAAAAAAGTTTATATCTATCTATATATCTATCAAAGTGGGCACTTCGCACAAAATTTCCCAAAGCGTTCTTGATGAAAGAATTGTAGATGTATAAAAAAAAATAAATTGGTTCTTTTATGACTCATTTTTAAATTCAATTTTTAGTGTCAAACGAATTTAATTAAAAGTTTTTTGTTATTTAGGAACTATATAATGAGCATATTGGTCAATTTTTTAAATAAAGTAAGAATATAATTCAAAATATCTTGCAAAATGGGCATTTGAGTAGAATTTCGTTTAAGATGATTTTGCTAAAACCAGTTCTTACAGAAAAATGAAATTAAAAAAAATTTAAAAGCGGCTGAATAAAGTAGTTAAACTGCGTTTATCGCTAATCTTTTTTTTTTTTCTTTGAGATGCAAATTTTTCGAAATCTACATTCGCCTATAGGCCATGCCGACAGGGATTTTTTGTTTTCAATCGCATTCAGTTGACAGTTTTTCTTCTTATTTAGAAACTATATAATGAGCTGTATTGGTCGATTTTTTAATAAACTTAGATAAAGTCAGAATATATTTCAAAATATGCTGTCAAAATGGGCATTTGAGCCGAATTTCGCTGAGGAGGTTTTGATAAAACTAGTTCTTAAAGAAAATTTAACTTAAATTTATTTCAAAAGCCGCAAAATAAAGTTGTTAAACTGGATTTATCTCTAATCCTATTTTATTTTTCGTTGTTGAAATGAGTACTCTTCGAAATCTACCTCCGCCGATAGGCCAAGCGGACAGGGATGTTATTTAATTAAGGTATCTGATGCAAATATGGCCAATGCAGGTAATATGGTCAACCTGCAATATTGTTATTAATTTCAGTGAAATCTAAAAGATGATGCTTGGATCTATTACCTAGATATCCTAATAACATAATGTAGCACCGTGTTGGCCGTAATCCTTAATCACGTGCATAAGTTGGCTTTTCATTGTGTATTTCTTGTTAGTTGCGTTCGCATTTTATAAAATTTTCTTTGGTAAGTTTGTTATTTTTCTTATTTAAACAAAGTATTTATATTTATTGTTATACATAATATTTTAGCTGGTTTCAAGTCTTTTTTAACTGTAACAATGAATTTTAATATTTGAGTGTTTAGTCAGTATTACAAACACAAAAACTCATCATTGTTGGTAATATGCCCGTTGGACATATTACATCCACCTATGACATACTACATTAATATAAATAAATTTCCCTACTTTTTATATTCATTTATTTATAAAATAAATGGGTTAAAAAATTTAATGCACTATTAGCATTAAATACCAAATAAATGAACTCTTAAAAATATATATTTCTGCCAAATAAACAACAAAAAATAAGAAATCAAAGTTGTTATCAATATTAAAATAAAATACTAAATTAAGAAAATTAAGAAATCGATGTTAAAATAAAATACTAAATTTTCTCCTTGTTTTTTTTTTTTTTCATTATTTTTTGTAAAAACACAAAAAAAAAATTTGGTTTTCTGCGTTTTTAGTTTCTGAAGGGTTAAATACTAATATTTTTATTATATTTACCTGTGACCATATTAATTGCATATGGGCATATTATTTTTATCAACTAGACTTTTGTTTTCAAAAAATTACTGAAAGTTTAAATCTTGACTAATTTAAATTTTTAATTTTTTTCCAATACTAAAGACTTTTCCTTTTAGAAAATTTTTGGTTTTTTTCCAAAAAATCACTTATTTCTGTAACTAAAAAAATTATATTCTTAAGGTGGCCATATTACCTAAACATACCTTATATTTTGTAACCTGAAAAACACGGATTTAGAACTGCAAGTTATTGACAATCACAGGAGAATATGTTTGTAGTCTTCGAAATTTATATTTTTTCTGAGATTTTATAAACACTGAATTAATTGCTTAAGTTGTGCGATCTTTTGATTGGTAAGTTAGGGGGCCGAAAAAACATTTTCTTCGTAGATGGTTAGAGCGAAAAGTTGCCACTAGTGGCAACAACAAAATTGGGATTCCTAGGACAATTTCTATATTTTCCGCAACCAGTTAAATTTGTCAAAATTGCTGGTTTTTAAACTTTTTAAACAACGAAAAAAAATCGAAATGTTAAATTTATTTGATTTTAGTTGTATTTATTTGAAAAGGCATATTTAAAGTATCAATTGTTTTATTAAGCTCTAATTCATCATTTAATTGCGATGTGTATTTTAAATTATTCGATTTTTATAGCTTTTTCGTGTATATTTTTCAAAAGTTGTATCATTGTTTATGTTCCTTATCGGCATGTTAGAAAAAGCATTGTTTTAAATAACTGACGGGCATTTAAATAGTTCAGAAATCAGGTAGAAATGGCAAAAGTTAAATAAATATTGAATCGGAAGTTTAAGCTAAAAAGGAATTTCTTGTTTCCACATGCATTTTTTTAAAAAGGAATTTGAAGATTTTATAAGTAGCCAATCTTAATTTAAAAGTCTATGATTAAAAAAAAAATCACTATCTAAATACACATTTGTAATATTTTTTAAATTCATTTAAAAAATTGAAAAAAAAACATAAAATTTTAATTTCCTCTTCAATTTAAAGAAGCGTAATTGAAATTCAAATAAATAATCTTTTGAATAATATCTATTTTAAATTACCCTACTTAAAAAAAAAAAAAAAATGCTAATCATTTTATTTCATGGGAAATTTTATTATGTGATTTTGTTTGCAAATTATATGGTTAACGATATCTAAAAAAGAAAGAAACTCAAAATTCTAACTCAATAATTACATTTTTAGCATGTTTCCTAGAACTGTTAACATAACAAAGTTTTTAGAATTATACGCTTTCAATTTTTGTCTATTCCCTTACAACCTGATGAGATATTTAAACATATGTAACTCTGTGAGTTTTGCAAGATTATGATGGATTTTTTTGTGTTTAATTCAGAAATAGATAAGAAAAATCTTCCTAATTGTAATTTTTACACGACCGGAACCGTGCAAAAATTTAATTATCGTATTTTCCTTTTTGGAATTGGCCCTCGATTCAATCTCGGCTTCCGATTCAATATTTATTCAATATTATCCCTTTTTTTAAGAAACTATGCAATTTTAAGTATGTGTATAGCATTAATATTTAAAGTAGGTTAGTTATATAGGATTTCATGGCGCAAGATTCTTTTTGCGACATGCTGCACCAATGCAATATTTAAGGAAATAGCCTATTGTTTCGATATTTATAAATCATCTTCTACATTTTTCTTCTGTAAAATTGTATGCATATCTTAAAAGCACATATTGTATAGGAAACACTATTCTAATATATTTAACGTATATTTTTGCAAATATGTATACTTTTTTATAATATAAATAGTATATTAAGTAAGACCGGATTTCTAAAGAAAAGTAAAATTCTTCATTTTTAAATAAGAAAAAATATATATATCTGAAGTTAGATAATATATGGTATATAAATTCGTTTGTGAATTTATATTTTATGTTGTCTGCTGTTATCTATTTAGTTACATTCTTATCATAAGCGTCTTTTAGCTATCTCTGCTTTAGATAAATAACAATACTCTATTTTCAAATTTATTTATTTTATTTATATTTTACCAGACTAATATTGAAAACGAACTTACATACGTGACTTGATAGCTAAAATTTTCTTCCTGGGGGCTACATAAATGTTAAAGTTTGTTCTTTGTTCAACTAGTTATCTATAATGTATTTACCTTAATTTTCTTGTACTAGACTATTATATTTTATATAGATAATTTTCTATATCTAATTTTATCTATTTTAAAATTTTGATTTTGAATTTAGAAAATAATGTTTTAAATATTCTAATTACACCCTAATATATTATTTTTAGCAGAGTAAAATATTACTTTAAAAATTGTTATTTAAATTTTTTAAGGAATGTAACATGGGCCATAACACAAACAAAAAAAAATGGCAAAATGCAACTTTACGTGAATAAACCTCGTATATTTATTCCTAATGACTGTTCAGTTATTTTGTAGGCGCAAAATGTTAGCAAATTACAATGATTTTAATGAATACCTGTAATGACAAACTTAACGTGAAAAGAAGCTGTTTCTCAATGTACTGAAAAGATACTTTTAAATTATTACATCAATAGTACATAAAGATGTTACCTGAATAGTTTTATTATATCAGATCATAATTAATTAAAAACAATTACAAAATTAAAGACATTTTTTTAAATAGTTGAAAAGTACATAAAAATCATTAAAAAAAGAACCTTATATACAGGAATTGACAAATATTGAAAATTCTTATACGCCATGAAAATTACGTAGGAGCGAACTTGAAGAATTATTTATCTGGCATTAAGCCCCACACTAGGCACAGAAAAAGACCCGGATGACAATATAATGTCTATGGGAGCGTTCTTTTCAAGTATCTCGCTCCAATTTTAATATTTTTACATGAATTTTTGGAATAGGATAGTTGAGGACGATCTAAAACCGGCCTAGTTTTTACTTTTTCGATTTTGCTCATATTTTTTATATTATGATAATTTCAGAACCGGTTTAAACTGGTTCATTAATTCATTAATTCATTAATTCATTAATTCTAACCATAACTTAGGAATAATAAAAGAAACGGTATCATTGTAAACAAAATTTTTACGGGTAAAAATTTCAATGGACTCCCTTATAATAGATTTACGACTACAATTAGATATGAAACATAATTTGCTTTCACTAAACAATTTTTTATTCCTTCATTTAAATATGTTCTAGATAAGGCAGTGTTAGTACGTCCAAATTTAATATCAGATTCATGCTGTTCCCCCTTTCTAATACCAAGTTTTCTCCGCTTCATGACTATGTAATAATTTAAGTCCCCATTTTCGGTAATATAAGATATTTCACAAACTCCTGCAAGATCACCATGTCCTATAGGATCCACTTGCTTATTAACTATTATTAAACTTATTTTTTTTCTATTTTTTGTTAAAAAATCATTAATAATTCCATATAACTGAAATAAAAAAAAATTAAATGCGTCTAAACAAGTTTATTTCTAGTAACATTTGTTAACACTTATATAAAAAGCCTTTAAAAAAATCAGAAAAATTGGGCATTAAGAATTTCGCATGGAACATTTTAAGATCATGAAAACGACGAAAATGTCCATTCTGAGAAAAAAAAAAAGGTTATAGTAGCTACAATGGTTATAATTGCTTAATATTTTCTTACTGACACACTCTCAGTTATATATAAGGGCTATAATGTCATTTCTAGGTAATATGTAAGTGTTTTATGTTTTCATGGTAAATTCGCATAAAATGTGTGACTTCGACAGTAATTCATGCAAAGCACATAAAGTATCTGGATTTTAAAAAATCTTCTGAAAACTAACTTTTTTATTTTCTGATGATTTTTTTTTAATTTATCTGGAAATATTCATAATATAAATACCTCTTATTGTACAAATTTTTGTTAAACAGATTAAATAGTTGTTAAAACATAGATTTTTTTTTTCGCTAAAAAGATTAAATGAAAAAAGCATTTCCTCTAAATACATTGTAAACAAACTCTAAAAGAAACAGTTAAAAGTTACAGTTAAAGTATTGTTTTGCGAAATCACAAAATTAATAAGTATTCAGGGCAAAATAATAACAATGAGTAATGCAAAGCGAAAAGTTAGGATAAATTATACGACTGCGAATCGGTGAAAAGGTAAACAAAGTTCCGTGGCAGAATCAGCTGAGTGGACAAAAATGCTTGTAACTCCAGTAAAAATAGTCTAGATTGAAAATTTCTTTTTGCGTTCAATAACAGGGATTTCACATATTATTATTATGCTAAAAATGAAAATATGACAATTTGATGGTTTTTTGCGATTTTGAAAGTCCACTACACACTTAACGCACCTACTGCAAAATGGAACACTGGATAACATGAAGTACCGGTATGATTTATTTTATTCAATTACAAGTTATCGCTGCTTAAAAAATAAATAGTTCCGTTATAAAATTGTTTTGATTAAAGAAAAATAAATAATAAGTACGTAAAAATGTCTGTCGCCAAGCGGAATATTTTAGTCGCCAATGTGACACGGTGCACAGTTTTTGTCGGTTCCTAGTTATGAATATTTTCAAAGATTCTCTTCTGTAATATAAATGAGCACAAAATCACATGAGCTAACACGATTTAAATTGCAATTGAAAGCTTGTGTCACAAACTATTTTACATGGAGATGGGAATTGAGTCAAGTTAAAATAGCATATTTCGGTTAAAAAATAACTACCCTGAGGGAGATGCTTGATCGTTCTTGTGCATTATGTTTCCTGAAAAATACGTTTTCGTATGCAATGCAATTTCATTCCATGACTCAGCCATCGTAAAATTTGGAAAAATACGTGTTTCAATTTTCTATTTTTTTAAATTTAAAATTTTTATATTATTAATTAATTAATTAATTGATTAATTAATTAATTATTGTCATTATAGCCTGATTTTCACTATTGTCTCAGTACTTTAGTCATGAGCCACGAGTTTGTTCAAACTTTTCTCACAGGGTTCTTTTTTTATGAAATTGTGAATATTTTTCTTATATTTTTAAAAATTCTAGTCAGAATTTTGTGAATTTTAAGTTATCAATGTCTTCATTGACTAATTTTAGATATATATAGTTAACTTCCCGCTGTACAGGTCTGTAGATTGATTCATTTAAAAACTCAATAATCTGTAGAAGATGAATACATATTAAGTCTTGAACTGCAGAATATAATATAATTTTCCATCTTTATTTATCGCGACACAAAACCACAAAGAAAAACGAGTATATTCACTTTCTTAACAAATAAAATCACTTTTACATGTCTATATCTCATACTACAATTTACAGTTTTTATTTTAAAACTTCTCGAAAGTTCCAGAAAATCATTCATTAGTTCTCTCGTTGCCACTTTTTCCGAAATCCGAAGAAACTTGAATTTAGCACTATATTCTGTACGTGACAGTTCACGCAAAGCCATGGAGTCAGTCCTTGGCGATAGAGTTGATCCTCAGCCGAGCATGTTCATAACAGAGTCAGTTCAGGGCAGTAGAGATTGTCCGCAAAGCTCCTTGACTCTTACATATATAAAAGCTAAACAATATGCTTTTTGGTGAGTTCAACTCTTTATTCACAAGAGAAATTTTATTATTAAATGATTAAATTATGAAAAGTTCAATTTGATGGTGAACAAATTCAGTGAAAGATCTATTTAAGAGACAAATAATTTTATGAAAAGTCCTGTTTTGTGAAGGGCCCTGCTTGGAGATTAAAAAATTGTGAAGGGTCTTGTTTTAAGATAAATTATTTTTGAAGGGTACTTTAAAGAACTTAAAATTTTCCTAAACATATCTCTGCATGAGCCTAAACCTTTATTCTTGGCTTCCACTGGAGAGTAAGAATAAGAAAAGAGATAAGAAAGTTGCGCAAACGTAACGCGTGGCGTGATGTCTGCGATGCACAGAGGGGCAAAACCCCCCAAAACACGCCAAAAGTCGAAAAATGAAATTCCGATTTACGGAATTTTAATTATAAAGTTGGCTAGAATAATATTTGGAGAGCCAGAATGTATATTTAATAAAAAAAAAGTTTTTCTTTTCTCTAGCAATTCCATTATTTTTAAAAGTTATGCTTGAAGGAGTATCATTTGGAGTGAACAAAAATAGCATAAAAACGGTTCTTCTTCATATGCGCTACATAACATATCTTTAATTTATATAATTTTATTTTTAAAATTGTAAATTACAAATCTACATTTTTATCTCACTGTTTTTATAACATAAAATATCTCTCAAATACTTAAAATTTAAAAATTGAAACTACTATAACATTTACTTAAAATCTCAGAATTTGATGAAAGTAAGAAAAAATGTTTCTCTAGAACTATTAAATTTCAAAAGAAAGGTTTTTCTTTTCCTTACATTTTTAGAATACTATAGAAATTGTAGGCATAATTAAAATTATGTTTCTTAACCTCCTGACTGCCGCTGGCTGGTTTTTTCGCACACTAACCTGCAGGTTTCACTGCAGCATAAGCAATATTCAAATTAATATAATTCTACAAATAAAACCCAGTTTTGAAAAATTAAGTTAGGATTAATACTGTCAAAGATTGTACACCTATACATAATAACATATTTTGTATCAGGTTGGAAAAAATTCTTTTTTTAATATTTTTAATAAATTACAGATAAAACAACATTACAATTTTACCCTTTTGCCGGGCAGTCAGGGGGTTAAATTTCTTGTTTTTCGATATATATCTATTTAAAAATATATAGAATAGGATTATAAAGTACAGTGTGTTCAGCAAATAACACCCTGATTTCAAAATTAAATTTCTCATAAGCAAAGATCGATAGTAATATGCGGTAAACGGTTTTTTCATTAGGTAAGCTGTAAAAATCTTATACAGAATCTTAAAACGGTGAATATTTTGAAAAAATTGCGTTCTGATTGCATAGAATGCTTTGATTTGGCATTTTTCTTGTTTTAAATTGCCTGCAGAGAAATAACTTTTCAGCTTACAGTGCAATATTTTAAAGATTTTTCGAAGTAAATTTTTAGAATTTCGAAATTTCAAAAACTTAATTTAAAAAAACTATGAAATAAGGCACTTAAAGCCGAAAAACACATTCTCTGGCAGCAATCTAAAGCAAGAAAAATGTCAAATCAAAGCATTCTTTGCAATCAGAACATATTCTTTTCGAAATACTTACCGTTCGAAACTTTTGTATAAGATTTTTACAACTTACCTGATAAACAAACCGTTTACCGCATATTACTATCGATCTTTGTTTTTGAGAAATTTAATTTTGAAATCAGGGTGTTATTTGCTGGACACCCTGTACCATAAATGAATTAATTTCACACTACATGTAGTTTGCATGACGACATTTACGGCAATGATATTCATTGTTTCATAAACAGAAATAAAAGTTTATTTTGATAACTGCATACTGAATATAAATAAACAAATGCCTTTAAAAATGAATTTTTTAATGTTTTTCTTATTTTTTATTTTATTAGTAGTACAATAATTTTTTGAACAAAAATGTTCTTTGTTTTAGGAGAATTTGAAATAAATGAGTTGAATAAATGAGTATATATCTATTAACAATGCATAAGAAAAGCATGTTACTTTTCAGGATCGAAATAAAACACTCTAGAAATAAGAAATTGAAACTAATCAAATAATTTGGATGTATGATGATAAAGTTTCTTTTTTCACTTATTTTCTTTTTTCCATAACCTTACTTCTATTATTTCAAGCAGACCACTCCGAAAAGAAATCTTAACCGTATAAAAACTACCTCGGAGATTAACCTCGTTTTTTTTTTCTAACAATCAATCTCTTAAATTACACTTGCTGACAAGACAGTCTTATCTTTTATATTTTATTATTAAAGCTCTAAAAAAATATATCCGTAGAAACGCGATAAACTCTCTACAGTTTTATTAGCATTAAAATCGAGGTGTCTGTTTTATCTGTTTTTTGTTCCTATAAAATATGAAAACCAGAAATAATATAATGAAATTTAGAATCCGATTATAAACAGTAGTTACCGAGATGTACGTATATGAAAATTATAAAAATTTAAGTTCATTTATGGTATACATGACAGTTTCATCTAGTATGCTGCGAGAATAAAACGTTTAGAACTAATCTACATTAGAAAGTTCACAGTACACTGGAAAAAGAAACTATAATGTTACTATTACATAAATTTATAACACGATTTTTTGATCAGTAAATCAATTACAACAGATGTAAAATTTCCATGTAATTGAAAAAAGCCCAGTCCGGGATTCGAACCAGGGATGTATTGGCTAAAGCCGCCAATTTTCTTCCAATTGAGCCCTCCCGAACGAAAACTGTAGGACTAATTCCCTGAAATAACATTTACAATCACATAATCTGGTCTGATACTTTGGATTTGCTCGACAGAATAAATGAAAGATTGATATATGGAATTGTAGAAAACACTGCATACGAAATTATATTAGATTGATCATAACATGATTTTTCAATCGGTAAATCAATCGTGAGCAATGTAAATTTTCCATGTGGATGTAAAAAAACATGGGACTTTAGGTAGACTTTGTATGAAATGCTTCCAATCGCGGTCGCTCGTACATTGGAATTTCTGAAAAACTTTTGCCGGTCATGTATCCTAGAACCCAAAACTAAAACCAGTAAAAATGTTTACACACACACACACACAAATATATACGTATATATATATATATATATATATATATATATATATATATATATATATATATATATATATATGTGTGTGTGTGTGTGTGTGTGTGTGTGTGTGTATATACCACTTTTTTATGGGCATCATGACTTCTGTAGTTCTGCTCAAATCTCATCCAATCGGATGCATTTAATCAATGGGCATAAAATCTCGGTCAAGATCGTTAAAGGGCAAAATCGGACCAGCGGGTAGAAATTGGGACGGTTTTGTTAAAATTGAAAAAACACCACAGCTTCTAAGTTAAAATACATATTTAATCAGTTTAAAGTTTTTGTTACGTCTAAAAAAACGGCCAAACTGTCCAAAATTTATGTATGACAGGTATTTGATATAATTAGGAATGGGCTCAAGAGGCCAAAAAAAATAGGGTTTTGGGAAAAATTGCTTATTTTCTGACTCATTTTTAAATTTATTTTAGCTCTAAAATGCATCCAATTGACATATTCTCTTATGTACGAACTGTATAATGTTCCATATTGGTCAGACTGTTGATAAAGGCAGAATATATTTTTAAAAAATGGTGTCAAAGTGGATTTTTGAGTCTAATTTCTCTTAAGATGACTCTGCAGAAAAAGTAAATTGAAAATTCTTGAAAAACGGACAAATAAAACTTTAAAATTGGTTTTATCTCTCATCATATTTTATTTTTTGTTGTTGAAATGAGCTCGTAACTTCGAAATCTACATCCACCAGTAAGTCAAGCCGATATGTATTTTTTTTACTTTAAGATTAAATTATGTATCTGAGGAATAATGGGGACAGCAGTGTTTTATATAGTAAAATATTAAAAAATTAAGGTCCGAGAATGTCCAAAATAATTGTAGATTTAATTCGGCTAAACTGAAAACTGCAAATTATACTTATTTTTATCAAAAAAGTAGCTCAGAATTAGAATAATATTCCTTCCGAATGTTTTTATTTAAAAGCAAAATGAAATATTATATTACCCTAATCTAATTTTTTACTAGTAAAAAGTTGCATTTTTTACATGGAATCAGTTATCAGATAGAATTAACTATATCTTTAATCTCCTCTTAAAGAAATATATTTGCTTTGATTTTTTTTATACTACTGTATTGCAAAAGGTATTACAAAGCAGAAAAATTCTTAATTCTCTATATAGCTTGTCATGTGTGAATAACGAAGAAACAAACAAAGCAGATAAAAAAAATCGAAAAAGCTTATTATCAACCGAGGGTAAATTCTTCCCAAAGGGCTATCTCTTAATTATCTGATTTCTGTAATATAATAAAAAAAAACTTTATTGCAAAAAGTGTTAGTGCTACTTTTTTACATTTGAACTTATCTATCTTAGAAATAAACTAATCAATAAATGTAGTGACATCCATAATAAAGTAATTAGCTTTTAAAATCTAAAGAAGTCCATAAGTATTAAACAATTAATTCCATAAGAATAAGAAACCCATAAGAAGTCCATAAAAATTTAGAAATTAAATCCGTAAGAATAAGAAATTCATAAGAAGTCCATAAAAGTTTAAGAATTAATTTTTATTAATGAATAAATTTTACCGATTAATTACTGTAAAATATATTCATTACAATTAATTTTTTGAAAATTTTCTACGTGAAATGTTCTTATATCTGATAAAAATTAAACCTTAAACATGGAATTTTCTTATGTTTTATGTTGCATGTCTTTATGCAATCGGATTTTTGAATTTCAGTTTGTGCTTTTTAATGTGTATACTATTTTAAAAGAATATTTGTTTGCGTTCATTATTTCACTCTCACCAAATGCTATCTTAATTTATAAGCTCAAGTAATCGTCTATCTATATTTTAAAGGACCAACGTATCTGTTTTTAACGCAGATATCATTATGTGAATTTCCACAGCAGACCATTAAATTTATTTTATTTTTTTACCTTTTATTGCAATTTTTAAATTCCTAAATAGTAAATACTCCATGTTTTCAATATTTATACAGAAAAAAAAAATCGAACAGGGAAAAAAATGTGTTTTCAAAAGCAATAAAAAAATGTGTGTTACATGTGTGTTTTTTACGTATATTCTGTAACCGGGAAAACTCGGGTTGGAACAACATGCTATTTACAATAACAGGAGTGAATATTTGTAGTCCTTAAAATTTACTTATTTCGTAAGAGATATTATACACACGGAATTAATTGGTTCATTTGTGAGGTACATTGATTGTAAAGCTTACTACACTGTAAAGAAAATGTAAATTTACGGTAATTTACCATGAATTATCCAGTAAATTTACGGAATATGTCACTTTTTTACATAAACGGTCAACTCCATATTTTTTGTGTTTTACGATCAAAAACCGTTAATGTAATGGCGAAGTCCGTGGATGTAGGAATAAATTCCGTATTTTACGGACATTGTCTGAAAGCAGCAGCAGCAGCTTTTTTTCGAATAGTAAAATGTCAATGACGACAAAGCTAAAATGTTATTAAAATAATATAAACAAGAAACTCTCGTCAGTCTCGATTTGTTTCTCGCTAAAGAGCCAATTCTCTCGGGAGACTGCAACAAAGTTATCGATTAGAAAATCTGCTGTGAAGGGTTTGTTTTAAAAAAATCTGTAGATGGTCGTAGCCTACAAGACTTTCCACGGTCTTTGAATCATCGAAAAACAACAAATTGTGTGGAAATTAATAATCTGGAGAAATGCTTCTACAATATTCCCCGACTTACCGAATTAAAACTTTGGTGAAACAAGCCGGTCCGCTTCAAGACTGTTATGTGATGTGGGATTTTATAGAAATTTCGGAATTCATCAGCCAGTCCGACTGGCATTCGCTTATGAATGACAAATATTTGTTAAATGAAAAAATGAATAAAGTTCTATTTTCTGATAAATCGAAGTTTGTCCTGTTTGTTATTTGAAATCCTTAGCAAGATTATTAGTGAAATGTAAGAACTATCCTAGTAGCAAAACAATATTGGTCCAACGTTGCGCAATATTTCATTTATTGTAAATATTGCCATTAAAACGAGAATATTGGTTAAAAATTGGCATTTCATTGGAAATATTTCCAGTGAAGTCACAATATTTTACTAATATTGGCGAAACATGGGAAATATTTCCAATCAATCCCCAATAATATACAAATGTTAGTGTTACATTGACATAATATTGGCTGCAAATATATACTAAATAAGGGCAAAATGTAAACACCCCACTATTGGCGCAATATTTTATGCCAATATTGCGCCAATGTGTCAATATTGCTCAAAGATGTAGCCAATATTAGCCCAATATTGTTTGGCTACTGGGGTACCTTGCAAGATCATTTTCTTCATTACTGAAGGAAAAATCATGATCGCAAATGCTTTTTTCAGCATGATAATTTTCCAAAGCATAGAGGCTTGTCAAGCATACAAGCATACAAGACAAAGCATACAAGACAAAGCATACAAGCAGTGGCTCACGAAGAATGAATATCCGTATTTTAAATGGCCAGCCCAATCACCCAATATTAATCCAATAGAAAATCTTTGGAATAATTAATTTTCATATTCAGCAGAATTTTCTCAATAAATGGAAGAAGAGTGGTCAAAATCTACCATACATGATCTTCAACCGTTTATTCAAGCAGTGCTACTTAGCTGCATTTCTCACAGTGCTTATTGCTAAAAGCATAAAGACAAATTTCTAATTGCAATTAATGTTAATCACTGTTATTTTTTATATTATAACATAATTTTTATCCAAACATGGTGGTAACTTTTGAAAATAAAAGTGTTATTTTGCAATTGATTTTGTCATATAATTTTATTGATACATATTTTTTACTTTATATATAAATCCCTTACATATATGTAAAAAATATATATACAAGTATCTCTTTGCAATAACTATTCAATATGGGGATACTTACAAATTAATCAAACATGTTAAATTAGCCGGAATCTTTTGGCCACCATTTTTATTTCCTACTGGTATAATTTCTTCGTTTTTTATTTAGATTCTCATAAAAATAATAAAGTACAGTCGGCTCTCGTTAATTAGAACTCGTCGGGACCACAAGAAATGTTCGAATTATCCGAAGTTCGAATTATGGAGAGTATGAAATGAAAACATGCTTAATATGGTGCTATAACAAATGAATTAATGTTAGTGTTTTTTTTTTCTTTCGTCTGTTATCATTACTGCTTAAAATACACATGCGCAATAATCTATTTTCATATTTATTTATTTTATTTATAAATTTTTCAACTTAATATTGAAGAAGATCTTGGATACGTGACATGATAACCAAAATTCTCCTCCTGGAGGATACATAACAACATTCGGAACAATTTTTACAAAAGTCAAAGGAAGGAAGTTATACAGATGATCTGAAACCAGGGAGAAAGAAAAGAAAAATGAAAAATCGGAATACTCATTAGTTCGAATCAAAGAAAATTTTTAACGTTATTCTGCCATTGAAAATTCCGGGACTTCATGCTTATTTTGAATTAAGTGAAGATTCGAATTACACGATTTCGAATTAATGAGAGTCGACTGTATATGTATATTGTTTAATCTAACTTTATGCAAAATGCAGATGTAGATGATGTAAAACTATATATATATATATAAATATATATGATTTATGATTATTCATATTTATAAGACATGGTATCAAGTTGGAACGAAATTATTTGATTATGCCAATTGCGACTGATCTTTCATAACACCAGCTAAAGGTTCAATTCAGTTTTTTAATAATATTTACAATTGTATAATATTTATGTTATAAAATTATCTGTAGATTATCTATTACTTATAGATATATTGTTTATAGATTTATATATCATTACATATATATTATATATAACATATATATAACATAATATAATATATAACATATTATGTAACATATAATATATTACATATATTATTTATAGATTTATATATAGATTTTTATATTTATATATCTATTATTTATAGATATTATTTATTTATAGATCTGTTATTTAAGAAATGTTATTCTAATATAAATAACACATATTTTAGTGAATAAATATAAAATTGTGCAATAGAAACTGTTTGTTAAAAACAATCGGATTTCCAAAAGAAAACCTTAACTTTTAAATAAGAAGAATATAGCTGAATTTAGATGAAATACAGTACATGAATTCTTTTGTTAATTTTTTGTAATACGAAATGTTATCCGCTTAGTTATATACTTATTAGAAGTCCCTTTTAGTTTAGTCACTAGCTATCTGCTTAAAATACACATGCACAATAATCTATTTTCATATTTATTTATTTTATTTATATATTTTTCAACTTAATATTGAAGAAGATCTTGGATACGTGACATGATAACCAAAATTCTCCTCCTGGAGGATACATAAATGTTAATACTTGTTCTTTGTTCAACTAGTTATCTATAACTTATTTACCTTCATTTTCTTATACTAAACTATGATATTTTATGGGTATTTTTCTATACGTATATATACTTTTTTAAGTTTTGGTTTTGAATTTAGAAAATAGTGTTTTAAAAAATTATACATACACGAGAAATTTAATTATAACAGAATAAAATATTATTTTGCAATATCGTCTTTAAACTATCGTTAAATACTTTATGTCAATGAATATCCTATATTTATTTTTAATAACAATTTTTTTGTTATTTTGCCAAGCGTAAAATGTTCGTAAATTAAGATTATTATAAATGGCTGATATGTCAATATCCGTAAAAAGAAATTTAATATAAAAAGGAGAAACTGTGTACTTCTCAATATGCTGGAAATGATATTTTTTAAATTAATACATCATTATTATATAAAATTTTAAACGCAAACATATATTAAATCTGATCATAATTAATTGAAACAAATACAATAATGCAGACAATTTGAAAGATAATATTTATAAAGATAGTTGTTAAATTCAATAGTTAAAATGTACAAGTTTTTTAAACACAATAAAAAAATAATAGAAATCATTTAAAAATTTTATAAAACAACGCAACAAATAACAAAAATTATAATGATAAAATAAAATATAATAATAATAAATAAATAAATCTGTAACTCTATAGATATAAAGTTATAAAAATATGAATACTTACTAACATTTTATCTGTACATATGTTCAAAAAAGGCATAAATCTATAAAAAAAAAAAAAAAAAAAAAAAAAAAAAAAAAAAAAAAAAACTTTTTTTTTAATGTTATAGAAATTTGAAACTTTACGAAAAACCTACTAAAATTGCAGTAATCATACTAAAATTTTATATATAATCCAGGTTGTCGTTAGATAAAAAGGTCTAGGAATTCTAGCTTCCTAAAAAAATTCTAAGTAGCCTTACAGTTTATTTTTATTTACACAGATAATTTGTGTCTATTACATGAATTTTTGATGTTACCGTTACATAAAATATTCTGTAAATCCCAGATTTCTGGAAAGAATTTAGTGAATTACATGATTTTGTTCTTTTTTTACAGTGCAAGAAAATAAATTGAAATTAGTTTGAAACACTAGCAACACTAAAGATCTTCTCCAACACCATATATATATATATATTAAATTAAAGATCTGAAAGATCTTTCGAAAGAACTGAACTTTTCTTCGTCAGGCGTAAAGAAGACGTGCCTCTACTATAAAATAGCAGAAATACATGTGCTGTCGCAAACGTCAAACGACGGTAAACATCAAGCGACCTGCTGCTGCTTTTATAGTAGAAGCACGTCCCCATTGCGCTTGAAAAAGTAAAACTCAGAATCTTACAATGCCTTCCATTAGTTTCACATTTTTAAATTAAAATTAAATATTAAAGTTAAAAGTTATTTACTGTTTTCATTAAATGTAACAAATTCGGAAACTGGGAACAAACACATTTTAGATGAGGGATTTTTCATCCATAGCAGAAGATATCAGACTGTTAAAGAATGCTGCAGTAGTAAAATATATAAAGCTTGTGAATGTCGGCGAATTTACTGCTTTTTACATTGGCAGAAACTGTCTGAAGAAGTTTAGTGTTAAATTTAAGATAAGACATGACCCGAAAACCTTGTGAACAAAATAGGATAAAGTCTATTGCAGTAATTAGTATTACTGTGAGTTTTATTCTAAGTTTTTTAAGGTGTTTGTAAATCGCACCATTGACGTTTATATATTATTTAAATATATCAAATATTTTATATAAAAAACTAAAAAATATATATATATTGCACATCAATTTCAAGAACACTATTACAATGTTTTATTGTTATGAAATTCTGATGATGGAATTTGCATAATTGCATCAAACGTAAGGTATTACTGGGACTAAATTATATTTGAATTAGTTACGGAAGTCTGCAATGACATTTTAGTTAATTCTTCTGATTAGTTTTTCTTAGAAGCTTATCCATTGTTTAAAATATTTTTTCCAATTCACAAAAGACCCACTAAAATACGTTCACTTTTAGAGAAATAAGTAGTAGAATTTTTTTCTCTTCTGTGAATGATTAATATAGATTTTATATTAGAGATAGAAATGTGTTTTATATATAAGATGTATTTCAGAATTTCAATCCTTGAAATTAGGAATAACGCTGATAGGGTAGTAATTCAGTAGATAAATATAAAGTTGCACCGGAAATAGAAAATTATTTCTTTTTCTAAATTTCAACTTTACAACTGAGTGAATATTCAAAGTTTGTGATGAAGAATAGTGATTTAAGAATAGTGATTTTACTGTAAATTAATAAATATAGATACACGATTTAAATATGATTGTTATTTCATATAAAGAAGTCATCTCTTACACATTAAGTTTTTAATTACCATAGTAGAATGTTTTATTGTTATATTAATGTTAAAAAAAGTGTAGTGGAATCGATAGAAAACTATGTATTATAGCCAGATAAATGCTATATTTAAATAAAAAAGTGTATTTATGGCATTGCTTTTTTATTTTTATTTAGTATTATTATAAAGCTTTTAAAATTATTTACATTCATAAATGATTGCCTTCATAATATGTAATTATTATTTAGAGAATCCTAATGTATTTTTGAAATTTAGCTTGAAACTCCGAAAATACCTATTATAGAGCAATATGGAAAAACGATATAGAATATATCTCAATTTTAAATTATTTATTAAGATTTCCATCCAATGTTTAACAAGAAAACATTCCTTTTTGCATTCTTATTTGACTTACTATTTTCCGCATTGCGTATATCCTGAACTCTGTATGAATGGGGAATGGTTTCTTTCCTGGCATACTAGAACTTTTCCGGATATTTATTATTAAACTTTTTTTGAAATTCTACTGCAGTTTCTTTGTGTATCAGTGAATGTAATATATTTTCAAAATGCAATAAGTAAACCGAAATTTCTTTTATTCAAATAAATATTTTATGTTCTGAGAAAATCAAACTACCTGCATTTATGCCCCTGCTAGCATAGGGTTTTGTATTCATTTACTTATTTGTGTTATTTGTGTTATTTCTTTGAAAAAAAAATCCAAAATATATTTGCTTCTAAATTCCAAGAAGAAAACATTTTTGGTCGCTTTTTTATACACTATCCAAATGGACTATGCAATGCATTTTCCCCATTCATACATAATAGTATTTTTTTTTTTTTGTGTGTGTGTGGTTATAACATAATTTGGCATGTAACCAGAAATCATTCTCTATTTTTATAACAGTGACAAATTAACATACTATACCATACATTATATTGAAGTTCAGCCACCTGTTACTTACTGGACGCGGAATAACAATTCCAAATACATAAAGAATCAATGTTTGTGAAAATGTTTCATTGTGAAAAATGCATTGTTCAATGTTGCTTTCCATAACACAACATTCGAATTTCTATGATATTATGTTTAATAAAGAATGGAACATCATGCGTATGACAAATATTATTAAATATTTTCCAATATATTAAGAATACTACAGTAAAACTTCATAGTTTATTAAGGCAAACGACGATGTCGAAATCACGGAGAATTTAGAAATCGCATGATGCAATTGAAAAACTAATTTCTGCAATTAACCGGGATAGTTGAAAAATGATAAAAATTTTATGCAACCCTGTACATCACGTATTTATGTTCATGTATTCTACATAATATGATAAACGCCAATCAAAATACACAGCACAATTAAAAATATCCATTTAGCACTTTACGAGAAAATTAAAATGTTGCTAAAAATCTTTAGTACAGCATTGTATATAACCTACAAAATTATATACACCAAGTAATATAAAAAAAATAGATTTACAAACGCATACCGCAATTGAATTTTTACTTCTATCACTTATTTGTCGCAGACTTCAATAGATCACATGTTTTTAATTTCTTTCTGTAGCAAAATTCTTTTGATGTCCCTGTAAATGAACGATTACTTTTATGCTCACCACGCTCTATAGTAAAACATTTGTAACTCACATCAGTGATAAATACAAATTCTAATAAGCCTGAAAGAATATAATATCATTAAAAATGCCACTTTGTTATTCCTCTTTGCATTGTTTTGTGTGGGATTTAATGTATGTTATTCAAACACCTCACTGTAAAAACAAAATACCCAAATTGGGTTGAAAGATTTTTGGGTACAGCATTGTTCCAATTTGGAAAGTTCAGTTTGTAGCACAAAATCGTTTTAAATAAGTCTGATTTTTAATGACATTAAAACAATTAAAATATCTTAGATAGTGTATACCTTATACCTCAGAAATTTTGATTAATTTAATGTTAAACAAGATCTGCTCTGTTTTGAACCATTTTGGGTTATCTATTTTGGGAACAATACTCTACCATTTTGGAAACCTTACTTTAGTATTTCAGGAAAATTACTATACCCAGAAATCTTTCAACCCAATTTGGGTCTTCATTTTTTACAGTGCTCTCAGGATATTAAATATTGCGAAGTCTTTTGTGTACCTGTGTATATGATATGTGGCATTTATAGGTAGCATATAATTAGTAAAAATTTTGTTACATTTAATTTAATAACCGACAGTTATCACACTGTTGTCACACTGCATCCGAATATTTTGTGTTTCACTGCAAAATAAAAACAGTTGCTACACACACTGTGCTATGTTTGAGTACTCTTCAGGAATGTATATTAATTTAAATATTTGAAATGGTTTAACCTAGATCAAATAAAAAAGAATATATAATCTTTACCTCTAGACCGTTATGTAACGGAATTTTTTTATGTGGCCTTGTAAAGGGATAATTAATGAATAATGCAACATAATGCATGTTTTACTGCATTTAATAAAAGCATAAGAATTTCATTACATTTCAGTTTATCTAAAATCATAAAATAAGCTTGAAAATGTTTTCACCATTCGCTGTAATATAAGTCCTGTAAATGAAATATAAATTCTACACATTGTATTTTCAATATCAATCGTGCTATAAAAAGCATCTATAATATAGAACAATTTCAACATGATTCTGATAAATTTGTGAATGCTACAGCTCGGAATTACGGCCAGACATAGTATGAAACCGAATCATAAACACTTTTCCACTTTATTGGAATGCGTTAAAAACACTGCAGGTAATATATCACGAAATATGTCAAAGAAATAAGGTAAAATAATTTAGCATCATATTTTTGGTAGTTTTCTTTTTTTAATCCTTTGGATAAATTTTACGTCTACCGCAAGCTCTATAATCAGATTTTGAGACAAATATTCAATTGGAATAAATAAAAATTCATTTCAAAAGAAAATCTATGTCTTCACCACAACTTTAAATTGCTCTCTGTTACTGAATTATTTTCTATAAATAGAACATGATTCAGATTAGATGCAATGTTATCGTGATAGATCGCTCAAGAAGGGTAATCAATATCATGCATGACTATGTTGGAAGTCCGAAGTAAGAGTTTTAGTTTAAATTCGAGTATGAAAATAAAATGACTTATTATGAAGGAAATTTTGGTACAGAAGCATTTGAAAGCTAATTCTTAATTAGTGGGTAAATCGAAGACTGTATCTTTACAAATTGATATATAACCATCAATGGGAGAAACATATCTTATAAGTTTTGTTTAAAAAATAATAAAATAAAATAAATTAAAAAATAAAATAAAATAATAATATTAAAAAATAAAGACAGATTTATATCAATCTAAGAATGTATAATATACCATGAACAACTGGTGACTTTGTTTAATTTTTTTCAAATAACAGTTGAAAATTTTCCAAAAACATAGAATTACATTTTTAGTAGATTTTTTTTTAATCCTTTGCTTAAATTTTACGTCAACCGCAAGCTCTATAACCAGATTTTGATACAAATATTCAATTGGAATAAATAAATTCCCTACTAAGAACGTATTTATTAAAAATACAACACATTGTTCACTAGTGCGAAAAACAAGAATTTTAATAAGAACTTGTTCAATTAAAATAAAATAAAAATATCAACGTTTCGCGCCATCTTCTGAGGCCGTCTTTAGGAAAATGTGATAACGAAAAGGACTAAGTTTGCTTCCTGATCGAGAGATAATATTTATAATAAATTAAAATCGAAATGAATTAAGAGTTTAAAAATGTTGCCATTTATACGTGAGTAAAAAATTAAAATATTGCAACGAGATAAAATTTAAGATTTTATGATATAATGCCATATTTTTGGGATATTGTAGGACAAATTATCATTACAGGGTTTATTTTCTCGTGCAATGGTTTCGACAGATTCTCTTATTTTACCTTCAACTGGGTTATAGCACGGAACTATTATTTTGGCCTCATCAAAGTTAATAAGGCAACCCTTGTTTGCAAGTAGAAGCGAGAAAGAGCAGAATTCTGTTTATATTTTTTAATATCTCTGCGATGTTCTTTAATTCTAATTAAAAGTTTGCGTGTTGTAGACTTTTTTAACATTATTTGATAAAGTGATTGGGATTTCATAAATACCAGATTTTTGATCCATTGGAATTTTCTCGATCTTATGTGTAACAATGTCAGTGAGATATGGAGGTGGAATGGCGACAAGTTTTATGTTGTATTTTTGTGCGATCTTTTTTACTTTTTCGAATAGCTAAGGGATATAATGAAATTTTCTGTAAACCACAAGCTTATCATGTCGTTGGCGAGATGTGGTAGGAGTATTGTACTGTTGAACTATTTTATTTACAAATTTTGCAGCAAACCATAGACAAAAGCTATTTTCTGTATAAATTCAATTTCTTTAATTGATTTGTCATCCGCACAAATCATAAATCTCTTTCAATAAATGGCCTGAATGCAGATATGTTTTATTCGAAGGGTATGTTGGCTGAAAACGGGATCGCTGTATTTTCTTTTGACATCATGCAGAAAAACAGATAATTCAGTCAAACTGTGGTTCCATAAGATGGAAATATCATCAACATAACGGGCCAACATCCAGGTTTCAAATTATACGTATTTAAATTTTTTGTTCTCGTGGTCTTAACCCGAATTCAGCAAACAAACCGGATACTGGTGACCCCATCGACGCTCCATGCAACTGTCTGTAAATATTCTTACTAAAAACGAAAATTTTACTGAAAACTATTCGGTTTAGGCCAGATTTAAAGGAGGTTTTGATAGCTTGAGACATATTTGAGTTTTTATCAATGATCATATTAATATATTCTGTAACTTCGTGCATATTGAGGGAAGGATATAATGAAACTACGTGTAAACTCTCCATAGTGGTGTTTGTATTAACTGGAATTACTTTAACTTTATCAATAAAATATCTTGTAGATAAAATAGCAAATTCTGATACAGGAAGTATCGACTTCAAGAAGTTCACGAAAGCCTTTTCTAAAAAGTATTTGGGTGCAACACAGCGGAAAATATGGGTCTCAATGGTAAACCTGACTTATGATCTTTTAGTCTCCCAGACAACATCGGAGTAACACCAGTATGATTTATCTTAATAAGAGATTTCATACCATCTGGCCATTTTTCAGTGCGAACTAACTCTTCAACTTTACGGAAAATTTTCTTGTTTTAATCTTCCTGCAGAAGTTCACAGTCCATATCAGCAATACACGCATTTATTTTATGAATGTAAGTTAATCTATCCAAAACTGCTATTCTGTTTGATTTGTCTGTCTTGATAATAATAATATTGAGATCCTTTTTTAATTTCTTTAATGTCCTCAAAATTACGCTCTGTTCTTTATTCTGCTTATACGAAATTTGTCTTACTAATCTGTACATTGCTGCTCGCTTTTCATCTCTATTATTTTCTGGGATGACTTGAATGATGTTTTCACAATCTGCAATGATACTATTTCGGTTTTCGCTATCAAATACAAATTTTGGTCCAAGAGAAAGAGCACTATTTTCAATACTAGAAAAGGCTTTACTTGAATAATTAACATAAGGTACTGGTTTAGCAGTTGAAGAAGGCGAAGAACGAAGCTTCCGGTTCATAAGCAGTTGGAATTTCCTTGTGTGGATATTAGTTTTTGCTCTATGTTGGATATGATGTAAACTGGAAATTATATGCATTTTATGGTCGAAAACATCAGCAGGGGTTTTATGAACGAATTCACTATAAAGATGAAAAACCTTATTTGATAAAAAGTTGACGTATGCGAATTTGTCTCTAATATATAGATTCAGCCATTGGAGCTCAAAACTAAGTTTCTTCTGTGGAAATCTTTTAAAAACTTCTTTATCCTTGATAAAAATAAACATTGGAATAACTTTTTCTTTCTTGGCTTTCTGGAGAAAAGATAAGTTGAAAATCTCTCGGCCAAGTCGCAATCTCTCTGCATTGAAACGTTTAAAGATGAAATTAAAGTCCATAAATTAACCTAGCATTGGTATTTATTATAAATATATACTAGACAATTGCACCATAAAATTTAACTACTAAGAATGTATTTATTAAAAATACAACACATTGCTCAATGGTGCTCAAAACAAGAATTTCAATAAGAGCTTGTACAATTAAACTAAAATAAAATATCAACGTTTCGCGCCATCTTCTGCGGTTGTCTTCAGAAAAATATGATAATGAAAAAGACTAAGTTTGTTTCTGATCGAGATATCATATTTCTAATAAATTAAAATCGAAATGAATTAAAAGTTTAAAAATGTTGCCACTTACACGTGAGTAAAAATTAAAATATTGCAACCAGATAAAATTTAAGATTTTATGATGTTATGTCATATGTTTTGGATATTGTAGGGCAAATTATCATTACAAGGTTTACTTTCTCGTGCAGTGATTTCGACAGATTCTCTTATTTTACCTTCAACTGGTTATTAACTGGTTATAACGGAACTATTATTTCGGCCTCATCAAAGTTAATATGGCAACCCTTGTTCGCCAAATAGAAGCGAGAAAGAGCAGTATTCTGTTTATATTGTTTAATATCTCTGCGATGCTCTTTAATTCTAATTAAAAGTTTGCGTGTTGTCATGCCGATGTAGACTTTTTTAACATTATTTGATAAAGTGATGGGGATTTCATAAATACCAGATTTTTGATCCATTGAAATTTTGTCGATCTTATGTGTAACGATGTCAATGAGATATGGAGGAGGAATGGCGACAAGTTTTATGTTATATTTTTGTGCGATTTTTTTACTTTTTCAAATATGTAAGGATATAATGAAATTTTCTGTAAACCACAAGCTTATCCCGTCGTTGGCGAGATGTTGTAGGAGTATTGCACAGTTGAATGATTTTATTTACAAATTTTGCCAAGAAATCATGGTCAAAAGCTATTTTCTGTTTAATTTCAATATCTTTAAATAATTTGTCATCCGAATAAATCATAAAAGCTCTTTTAATAAATGACCTGAATGCTGATATTTTGTATTCAAAGAGTATGTTCGCTGAAAACGGGATAACTGTATTTTCTTTTATTGGTTTTCTATAGACTGGAAATTTTAAACTTGAATTGCATCTAATGATTTGAACATCTAAAAATGGAAGGGAGGCGTTTTCTTTCACTTCAAGGGTGAAATTAATACTATTCCTTAATCTATTTACAACTTGCAGAAAAACAGATTTAAAAACTTTGTTTTTAAAATTAATTAATAAATATTGTTTTTTATTTTTTAAAGCCGATTTTTAGAATGTTCTAAAAAATCATATATAATTGGAATCAGCTTAACACTTTGAAGGTGACCAGTTGCGTTTTATGTAATACTGAATTCCCACCGGAGATTCAGGGTATTATTATTTTTTTTTTTTTTCAAAATAAGGAAGATGAATTTTTAACACCTCCCCCCAAAAAAGTTATAAAATTAAAATTAAATTAAAAGTCTGTGGTGTAAGTCATAATTATGCTAAGGTGGGATACAATATGTGCAACCGCTGCGTTCCCCCCCTCCAAGCGTTTATTGTGCGGTTTAGTTCGTAATTATATCATATTTTCTAAGCAAAAATTGTTGTGGAACATTACTTCTTTCATATTAGACGTACTCGGGAAATTTTAATACCTATTTACAAACATAAACTATAAACCCTTATAAAAGTCATTATATGATGAAGTTAAAAGTGCAATAATGTGAAAATTGCAAATTGTAGCTAATTAGTAATTAAATATAGTTAATTATTAGAATTTCAATGATTTTTAATAATCATATAGATGTAAACATTGTCTCTTTTTATCAGTTATTGCATAGTTCTAATTTCAATTTTGCCACATTTTATTGCTTTAGTTTATGCCACATTAGTGTAAACAAACAGTAATTTAATATATTATGATACTAAACGTATTATGATAAATTATACATGAAAAAATCGGGTTGATCTAATATTTCTGGATCATACTTTTCGACTAATCACTATTCAGTAGTTAACATTGGTATTTAAACTTACTGTATTTTGAAAAAGATTTATGTGCAGTTTACTTAAGTCAGAATTAAGTTAAAACACCCTTTTCTGTAAATATATTGTCTCTAAACCTATTGTCCATTTGTTTTTCGTAATCCGTGATCTTTTTTGCTAAATGTTTAGGATATCAGTTAAATGTCTTCATTTTAAATCAACATTTGTTTAAACAATCCTTTTTGACCTAGTATTTTCTTAAAGTATTTCTTTTTTTTCTTTTTTTATTGATTTATTTATTTTAACTTAGGATATTATTGAGTGAAATTGAAAATATGGACCCCACACCCTTTAACGCATACAATAATTTATATTTCCCCTAAATACAGATGAATTTAGTTAAGTGGTTACTCGCC